>CABHPR010135044.1:32638-71578 GCA_902168415.1 Peromyscus melanophrys
TATTTGTTTTTATTTATTTATTTATTTATTTATTTATTTATTTATTTATTTATTTATTTATTTATTTATTTTTTAGTTGATTCCAGATGTAGTCAAATTTACAACCAAGAATAGCCATCATTGCCGGCAAAGATTCTTTAACATTCTGTAGGTTTCTTCTTCACTCGATGGACTATTTCCTTAGCTGTACAGGTCCCAGTTTTTAGTTGTTGGCCTTAATTCTTTGGCAAATAGAGTCGTGTTCAGAAAGTCCTTTCCTATACCTATATCCTTTAAGATATTGCCTATTTTTTTCTTTTAGCAATTTTAATGTTTCAGATTATAAATTAGGATCTTTGATCCACTTGGATCTAATTTTTATGCAGGGTGATAGATACAGTTCTAATTTCATTCTTCTGCATGTGGATATGCAGTTTTCCCAGCAATATTTTGTTGTAGATGCTGTTTTTTTCTCCCCAGTGTATGGTATTTGCCTCTTTGTTAAATATCAAGTGGCTGAACTTATACATTCCCACTTTAGATCCTCTTTGTTATTCCATTGGTTTGCATGTCTGTTTTTGAACTCAGTACCGTATTGTTTTTATTACTATAGTACCATAATATATCCTGAGGTGTGGAATAGACATCCCTCTAGTATTTTTTTTTTTTTTGCTCAAGAATGCTTTGGCTGTCCAAGGTCTCTTCTGGTTCATATGAATTTTAGTTTTTCCCCCCTATTTCTGTGAAGAACATTGTAGATATTTTGATTGTGATTACCTAGAATTTGTAAATGTCTTTGGTAGAATGCTCTTTCTCACAATATTAATTCTGCCAATCTATGAATATGGTATGTCTTTCCATTTTCTAGTGTCTTTCTTAATCTCTTTCTTCAGAGATTTGAAGTTTTCATTGCAGAAGTCTTTCACTTCCTTAGTTAGGCTTACTCCAAAATATTTTATTCTTGTCTTTGAGGCTATTATAAATAAGAATGTGCCCATGATCTCTTTCTCAGTGTGTTTGTTCTTAGGTATAGAGTCCTGGGTTTTTGTAAGTTGATTTTCTATCATGTCACTTTGCTGAAACTGTAGTTTCTAGAAGTTTCCTGGTGGAATTTTTGGCATCTCCTATGTATAATATCATATCATCTGCAAATAGATATAATCTGAATTCTTTTCCTGTTTGTATTCTTTTAATTACTTCTCTTGTCTTATTGCTCCAGCTAGTGCCTCTAGCACTCTATTGAAAAGGAGTGGGGAGAGTGGGCAGCCTTGTGTCATTCCTGATATTAATTGGATTGCTGGGGGTTTGTCATAGATCGCCTTTATTCTGTTGGAAATAGATCCTTTGTCATGGATCTGTTTGGGTTGTCGATCTCTTCTTAGGTTAACTTTGGTAATTTGGATACATCAAAAAATTCATCCATTTCTTTTAGATTTTCCTGCTTAATGGAGTATGGGTTTTTTGAAAGTATTCCCTCGTTGTTGTAGAATATTATTTTAAGGTGTGTTACTTTTGTTTATGTTGCATTTGTTTAACTCTGTGAAGTTAAACATTTGAAGTTAACATTTGTGAAGCTGTGTTACTGTGCCTGTGTAGAACAGGCACACCTGGTGGTCTAATAAAGCTCTGAACGGCCAATAGCAAGGCAGGAAAAAGGAAAGGAGGGGCTGGCAGGCAGAAAGTATATATAGAAGGAGAAAACTGTGGGAAGAGAGCTAGCTAGGAGCCAGAGAAGGAGGAAGACTCCAGGGGCCAGCCACCCAGCTATACTGCAAGCCACAGAGTAAGAGTAAGATTTACAGAAGTAAGAGAACAAAAAATGCCCAGAGGCAAAAGGTAGACAGGATAATTTAAGGAAAGCTGGCTAGAAACTAAGACAAGGTAAGGCTGGGCATTCATAATTAAGACTAAGCCTTTGTGTGTGAGCTAGGTAGCAGGTCTCCCCCAAAAGAGCAAAGACAAACATCAACATTCTGGCACCCAACTTGGGGCATAAATTGTTGTCCTTTTAAAAATTGTTTCTGCCTTTTAAGCCACAGCTGTTTGAAACAGCAATTGCAACTTCACCACTACTAACAGTGATTAGGCCACAAGGACCGTAGTCAGAAGGAATTCTGTTCCCTTTGCCTTTAACTCTTGCAAAGCTACAAAGAGAACTTAACTAAACCTCTGTCCCTCCAAAGAACTCAATCAGGGAGGCTGAATAGCAAGTAGCTCACCTCCTCTCCTTGCTCCAAAAAGCCCTTGTGCTTCTCCTGGACACTTCTTATAAACCCTTTTTCACCTGGCTCTTCCCTAGCACTTCCTGTCAGCTAGTTGCTAACTCAGCCTCCTGACCACAGGTGAATTTTATTTAATAAATACATCTTTACATCAAACAAACATTACAGAGCATAAACAAAAGTAACACACCTTGAAATAATATTCTACAACACCTCATGATATTTTGTATTTCTTTTTTGTCTGTTGTAATGTTTCCTTGCTCATTTGTCGTCCTGTTAATTTGGGTCCTTTCTTTCTTTCTTTTGATTAGTTGAGTCAAGGGTCTGTTGACCTTGCTCACGTTCTCAATGAACCAGCTCTTAAACTCACTGATTCTTTGTATTTTCTTTGTTCCTATTTAATTAATTTTTGCTATGATTTTTATCTTTTCTTGCCATGTTCTATGTTTATTTTGTTCTTGTTTTTCCAAATTCTTGAGTTGCATCATTATATTATTTATTTGTGATCTTCTGATTTTTTAAATTTAGGCACTCAGGGCTATAAACTTCCGTCTTAGAAATGCTTTTAATGTATCCCAGAAGGTTTTGTGGTCTTGTGTTTTCATTTTTATTTAGTTCCAGAAATATTTTGATTTCTTTTTTATTTCTCCTATGACCCATTCCTCACTTAGTAATGAGCTGTTTAATAATCTCCATGAGTTTATACACTTGCTGGAGTTGTTTTGTGTGTTGTCAGTTTTAACTTTTATTGCATAATGATTAGATAGAACACATGGTATTATTTCAACTTCTTTTTATATGTTAAGTTTTGCTTTGTATCCCAGTATGTGGTCTATTTAGAGGAGCTTCCATGTGCTGCCTAGTTGAATGTATATTCTTTGGAGTTTGGGTGGACTATCTTGTAGATGTCTGTTAGTTTCATTTGATATATGGTGCCATTTAATTCTAAGGCTCCTCTATTTTTTGTCCAAATGATCTATTTGTTGGATAATGTGAGGTATTGAAATCTCTTGCTATTATTGGGTTTAAATAACATGCATCTTAAATTCCATTAGTATGCTTTTTATAAAATTGGGTGCACCAGAATTTGGTGTATATATATTCAGTGTTCTGATATTTTCCTAGTCAATTAATCTCTTATTAGAATGAATGAAATGCCTTCTTTGTCTTTTCTGACTAGTTTTAGTTTGAGTCTATTTTTTTCAGATATTAGGATGGCAATGACTACTTTTTTTATTTCCTTTTTTATATATGTTTTTATTTTATAATTAACTTAATTTCATATATCAGCCATGGATTCCCCCATCCTCCCTCCACCCAGCCCTCCCCCCAATTCACCCTCCCATTCCCACCTCCTCCAAGGCAAGGTCTCCCCTGGGGAGTCAGCCCAGCCTGGTAGACTCACCCTAGCTAGGTCCAATCCCCTCCTCCCTACACCAAGGCTGAGCAAAGTGTCCTAGCATAGGCCCCAGGCTCCAAAAAGCCAGCCCATGGACAGGTCCCGGCTCCACTGCCTGGGGGCCTCCCGACTGTTTGCTTCTCAATCTCATTTTTACCATCCTTTCACTTTAGAGGTAGTGCTTGTCTTAAAAGCTAAATGTGTTCTTTTACACATCAGATAGAAGGATATTATTTCTTAATTCATTTAACTAGCTTGTGTCTTTTGATTGGAGATTTGAGAGCATTAATACTTAGAGTTATTATTGAAAAGTGTGTATACGTTGCAGTCATTTTGATATTTTCTGCTGGTCTGTGTTCTTAGTTGTGGTTTGTTTTTCATTAAATCATAGTTTCATTTGTTTTCTTCCTAGAGTTGTTTAGCTTTCTTCAATTTGAAGTATTGGTTTCATTCTGTTTAGCATTTTTGTTTTGATGTTTTTGTTTTGTTGTTTGCTGTTGTATATGAATTTTTTAGGCTGTTTGGATCATGGAAAGTTTTTCTTTCTCCTTCAGCCACGGCCCATAGTTTTGCTGGTTGTAATAGTCTAGGTTTACCGCCATGAACTTTTAGAACTTAGAGTGCATTGTTCCAGGCTCCTCTGGCTTTCGGAGAAATCAGGTATTATTCTAATGAGGTTTCTTTTGTATGTGACTTGTGTTTTTTCTTTTGCAGCTACCGTATAGTTAGTGTTTTGTCTATGATACGCCACGAGGTTTTTTTTTTTCTCTTTTTTTAATGTCTTGTCTATGCTTCTTGTATCTGTATGGGTATTCTTTTCTTTGGTTTGGGGGAAGTTTTGGTCTATGATCTTGTTAAAGAGCTGGTCTATGTCATTGACCTGGTATTCTCCTCATTTTTTTGTCTATAATTTGGAGATTTGGCCTTTTGATTGTATCCCACATTTCCAGTATGTTCTTATACTTTGCTCTTAATTTTTAAAAAAATTTTCTTTGCTTATTTTGTCTAACCCTCTACTTTATCTTTGAGTCATGATACTCTTTCTTCTGCTTGATTCATTCTACAATATAAGACCCCCCCTGAGTTTTCTAATTGGTATGCTGATATTACATCTTCATTTCAGCTTGTGCTCTCTCCAATGTTGATATCTCTTTATTGAATTCAGTGTTCAAATTCTAAATTACCTTCATTATTTCATTCAAGTAAAATAGGAAACTTTCATAATGACACTGATATGACTTTTAAAAATTTCATTCAAAAATAATGGTGATCCCGTGTTATTTGACATGTGTTGGATACCAGACAACCCTTACCATGTGTCCCCAGCAGACAGACTAAGTGGATATCCTTTGTTCAGCTGTTCAATAAAGTGGTAAAAGTAAGCTGGGCAGTGGTGGTACATGTCTTTAACCCTGGGGAGGCAGAGGCAGGCAGATCTGTGCGTTTGAGGCTAGCCTGGACTACAGAGTTCCAGGACAGCCAAGGCTACACAGACAAGCCCTGTCTTGAAAAACCAAGAAAAAAAAAGTGGTTAAAGTGGAGTGTCAGAAACTATCTGTTAAGCATTTAGGGAAATGTTCCCTGTGGCCAGGTATCAGAGCCTCCAGATGCATATCTTAGTGAAGTGATGTGACTTGGGAATCAGCGACATGCGGGAGAAAAGGAAGAACTCACTGTCTGGCTTTCTAAAGCTGGGCTTCTAAGGTAGTGGAGGAGCCATTAGTAGTAGAAAGTAAGGGTCCCTAGATCATCTTTTTCAACATCAGTCACTAAAATGGGCAGGGAAGCCTTTGGGAGTTACTGGGCCATATGGGATTCTTGACGCTGCTTTTAAATTTTTGTTCCTCTCCCTCAGCTGACAAGGCATCAGCTGTGGCTTCTTGCTGTCAATGTGCTTGCTTCTAAGCATTTTCTTTTTCCCTTTATTTTCTAATTTTTAGCCTCTAGGGAGCAACCTCTAGAGGTGAGGTTGTTTGGAATAGACATGAAGCGAAAGTCTATGGTGACCATGCACTGGTCTAGGAAATGTTGCTTATTATAAGGAATGGGGCTTTGTGATTGCAGTGTCTACTCTACATTTAGATGGGTTAGGTCTTTCAAGTCATGACACTCAGCTAACTATAGAGGTTCTTGTTGCTATCTGTAATATCAGTTTGAAACCAAAATAGTTTTTCTAGCTATCTAGTTACTCTGAATTTAATTTTTTAGTAGTGTGTACATGTTCATGTATATGTGTGTGTGTATATCACATGTGTGCATGTCTGTATTGTATAGGGAGGTCAGAAGTCAACATCAGTATCTTCAATTGTTCTCCATCTTATTTTTTGAGACAGTGACTCTCACTGAACCTTGAACCCACTGGTTTGTCTAGACTGCCAGGTCAGCAAGCTCCTGAGATCTCTGTCTCCCCTTCCCAACCACTGGGATTACAGATGCAGGCCTTTGTGTCTTGATTTTTACATGAATATTGGGGATCCAAACTCAGATATTCATGCTGCATGGCAGGTACTGAAATTTTAAGGGAGGGATATGGTGATATTTTATTTGTGCTGAAATGTGATTTTATTTGTATGTTAATAAATAAAGCTGCCTGGAGATCAGAGGTCATTGCCATTAAGCAGAAGTCTGGCAATGGTAGCACATGCCCTTAATCCGATCACATGGCAGGCAGAGTCTCTGTGTGTTCAAGGACACAGTCAAGCATGGTGACACACGCCTTTAATCCTAGTACCAACCATAGAGACCTGGAGGTCTGTATAGACAGGCAGTGACAAGGAAGTCATGTGGTTGGTTTTAGAGCCAATGATAAGGCAGAACAGAAAGGCAATAAAAAGGACACAGGAAGAAGGTCTCTCTCTCTCTCAGGGGAAGGACGGCAGCGAGTGGTAAGCTAAAGGCTATTCACTAGTGCTCTGATCTCTTGGGCTCTTAACTCTGCATTTGGCTCTGTGTTTCTTATTTAATAAGACCATTTAGAATTTCGTCTACAGAGGGATTTGGCTGGAAATGTAACTCTGTGGTAGAGTGCTTACTTAGTATGCACAAGACCCTGGGTTTGATCCCATTACCACACCTCACCACACAAGTAGAATTTCCCATCTTTAGTGACAATATAAGAAATGATAGCATTTACTGGAGTTTTAGTATCTATTTGGTGAAGTGGTTTGAAAGAAAATGGCCCCCATAGACTCATAGGGAGTGGCACTATTAGGAGGTGTGGCCTTGTTGGAGTAGGTGTGGCCTTGTTGGAGGAAGTGTGTCACTGGGGGCAGGCTTTGAGGTTTCAGATGCTTGAGCTAGGCCCAGTGTCTCACAATCTCTTCCTGCTGCCTTCAGATCTGGGATGTAGAACTTTCAGTGACCTCTCCAGCACCATGTCTGTGGGCATGCTGCCATGATTCAAGATGACAATGGATTAAACCTCTGAACTGTAAGCCAGCCCCAATTAAGTGTTTTCCTTTATAAGAGACATGGTGTCTTCTCTTCACAGCAATAGAAACACTAACTAAGGGGCAGGCACAGTGGAACTGCCAAACTACTAGGTCGAGCCCACTCCTCACCAGGGGCCATATTGATATTTGTGGTCCATGTTACCACTGAGGGCCAAACATATGTCTATGCCTGGGTCTCTGGTCCTACTGCAGTCTGGGTCTGTGTTGATGTCCATGACCAGTGCTACCACTGAAGGCTATGTGGATGTCCATGGTCCATGTTGCAGCCTGAAATCATACTGATGTCTGTGGGTCTGTGTTACCATTTGAGACCATTGTGATGTCTGGGCTCACACTGCTGCTGAGGGCCATGACCAGGTCTGAGGTCCTGCTGCAGCTGGGGTTTTTGTTGATATCCATGGCCCCTCTTACCTCCAAAGGCCATGTGGATGTCTGTGGACTATACTGTAGCCTGAACCCATATTGATATCCATGGGCCATGCTATTGCTGGGGTCCATACTGATCTGAGTGGCCTGTACTGCTATCTTAGGCCATGGTGATACCCAGGCCTGTGATGCGATGCTACTTAGGGCCATGTCTGGGTCTGTGGTCCTGCTGTATCCAGGGTCTACATTAATATCCATCATCCAGGCTGCCTCTGAGGGCATTGTCTGGGTCTGTGGTCCCACTGTAGCCAGGAGCTATGTTTGAGATCTGAGCTGTCACTGAAACCAACTGGAGGCCCATGATCCATGCTCCCGATGACTGTGAAGAGCAAGGAGGCTGCTTTCACTGTGATATCAATGACATGGAAGGCTTCTGTGACAATCCCTACCCCTACTCCAACTCCTTCCCCCCAAAAGTAGCAACCTAGACAGGAAGCCACCAAAGAGAATTCGTAAGAAGTGCTATGGTGATGCTGAAGTGTGCCTCTGGTAGGAGTGCAGGAGGGGAGGGATTCAGCTCTATTTAAAGTGCAGCCACTGAGAGTCTGGCCATGTTCCAGTGAGTATGTGGATAACACAAATTGGACTTTTCTTCTTTTTTATTCTTATTTTTATTTTTACTTTTTGGTGGGAGGAAGGTCACAAGTGTTGGGGGATTGACATGGAAGGACTGAGAAGTATGATTGGTATGCATGATGTGAAATTCCCAGAGAATAAATAAAAATGTTATATAAACAAAACAAAGCTTCTTAATATTTAATACTATGGGAGGGAGAAGAATAAAATAAATTATAGTATATATCCCACTAAAAAAATAAACCCTAAGTAAGACAGAAGTTGGTACCAGGGACTGGGGTATTGCTGTCATAGGTCTATCCGTGCTTTTGTTTGGAAGAATGTAGACTTTGGGATTTTGTATTAGAAAAGCTGCTGAATGCTTCAAGTGGTGCTTAATGGGCCATATCAGTAGGAGCATGGAAGACAGTGGTGCTGAGGGTGACTTGAACTGTGGGGGCCTGGCTCAATAGGTTTCAGAGGAGAACAATATTTGTATGTGGCCTAGAGATCATTCTTGTTATATTTTGGCCAGGAATGTGGCTGTTTTTTGCCCTTGTCTGAAAACCTGCCTGCAGCTAAATTGAAGGGTTGTGGCTTAATTGCTTTTGCAGAGGAAATCTCAAAACAGCCTAGTATTGACTGTCATGTAGTTATTAGTGTTCACTCTTATGCAGATCTATAATGGAAAGGAGAAAATAATGAAAAGGAATGAAAAAGAGCAAGCTGAGCAAGGAAAAAATACAATTGTACATCTTGAAGAGAAAAGGGGCACCAGTGTAGCCAGAAGTTTCTCCAGTTCCACCCTGCCCCGTGGTCCCACAGCTGCTTATAAAATAATCACTCAGAGGCTTAATATTAATTACAAACTGTATGGCCTATGGCTCAGGCTTCCTGCTAGCTAGCTCATATAACTTAACTCAACCCATTACTATTAATCTATGTATTGCCATGTGTTCCATGGCTTTACTTGTGTCCCATTACATGTTGCTCTTTGGATGGCAAGTTGGTGTCTCCTCCCACTCTGCCTTTCTTCTCTCTCTATCTCTCTTGGATTTTCCCACCTGGCTCTATCCTGCCCTGCCATAGGCCAATGCAGCTTTATCTATTAGCCAATGAGAGCAACACATATTCACAGCATACAGAAAGAAATCCCATAGTACATCCCTTTTTCTGTCTAATCAAAAAGGAAGGTTTTAACTTTAACATAGGAAAATTACATGTAACAAAACAGTTATCAAGTACAAATTACAGTTACAATATCTAGTCTATTTATATTTGGCAAAATTAAGGAAAATCTATCCTATTTTTGTGAGTCTAAAGTTTTATATTTATCTTTCATCATAACCAAGGAAAATTATAATTATAATTATCTAGTCTTCAATTACATCAAAGACCTCAGAAGGATATAATGTTACCTGAGTAAACAGGAAGTGCATGGCAAGCAACTTTCGTAATTCTAGAAATGACAGAGACATCTGGCTACCTGGACAGTCATCCAAAGTTCCTCTGTAACATTGGGGCATCCATCTTCAGCCTACAGGCCTAGAGTCTCTGCTTATAGTGCTCAACTGCTTTTCTACTCCAAAGTCCCAAAGTCTTCCATATTTGTTAAAAAAAAAATCACATGGTCAAGTCTGTCACAACAATAGCCTATTTCCTGGTATCATTTTCTGTCTTAGTTTTCTTTCTTTTTTCTTTTCTTTTTATTTTATTTTATTTTTTCAAGACAGGGTTTCTCTGTGTAGCTTTGGTGTCTATCCTGGATCTCACTCTGTAGACCAGGCTGGCCTCGAACTCACAGAGATCTGCCTGGCTCTGCCTCCTGAGTGCTGGGATTAAAGGCGTGCACCACCATTGCCTGGCATCCTGTCTTAGTTTTCAATCATACTGGCTAGGATAATGGACACTGGACAGGTCCACAACTGGGATTCCCAGAGAATGGCATAAGTTTAGTCAGGTACTTATAAAGGTAAAACCCACAAGGCTGCATACTTCCTGCCTTTGTCCAGTTGGGGGCAAGCATACATCCTGATGTATTTCCTGCCTACATACCTCCTGCCTATGCACCTCCTGCCCATGTGTGATCAAAACACGCCCTATGCAGATGGAACAACCAAGCTTATGTACAGATGTGAAAACACATGGCTTGTTATCTTACATGAATAACAGCTCCCAGAATTCCAGGAAGTTATCTGTCCCTGGGCAAGTGGGACTTACAGGGTAGAGGCATTTTTGTTTTGTAGATTGTGGCAGTTTGAATGTAGTTAACCCCCATAAGCTTATAGGGAGTGGCACTGTTAAGAGCTGTGTCTTTGTTGGAGTAGGTGTGGCCTTGAAGGAAGTGTGTCCCTGTGGAGGCGTGTTTTGAGGTCTCATATATGCTTAAGCCATGCCCAGTGTCTCAGTTCACTTTCTGATTCCTGCTGATCAAGAGGTAGGACTGTCAGCTCCAGTACCATGTCTGCTGTAATGCTGCCATGTCCCACCATAATGGCAATGGACTAAACCTCTGAACTGTAAGCCATCCCTTTAAATGTTTTCCTTTATAAGAGTTGCTGTGGTCATGGTGTCTCTTCACAGCAATAGAAACCCTAACTAAGACATAGATCTCTTAAGCACAATAATTTAAACTTAAAACATAACTTTAGTCCTCACAATATCTGTAAGGAGAACGTCACATAGGGACTGCAACAAGCAGAGAGAGAGAGAGAGAGAGAGAGAGAGAGAGAGAGAGAGAGAGACAGACAGACAGACAGACAGACAGACAGACAGACATAGACAGATACAGAGAAAGAGAAAGAGAGAGAAAAAGGAGAGAGAGATAGATCTCACAGTAGCTAAAGGGCTGAGCCATCTAAGTCCTTGGGCATCAGACATGGATCTACAGGATTTGGAGTTTGCCCTGCTGGTTTTCAGTTTTGTTTGGTCCAGTGATTCCTCACTATGCTCCTCATTCTCTCTTTTGGAAAGGTAACATACAGTCTGTGCCACTGTGTGTTGGAATTACGTGATCTGCTTTTTGATTTTTACAGTTATAGTTAACTTATAGTTAAGAGATTGTCTTGAGTCTCAGAAGAGACGTTGAACTTTAAAATGGTGTGGAGACAGTGAAAGACTATGCAGACTTTTGAAGTTGGGTTAAATACATTTTTTCATTATGATATGGCTAAAAGCCTACTGGAACCAGGAAGTGGAATTTGGTGGTTTGAAAGAGAATGGACCCCATAGGCTCAAATTTTTTAAAAGGAGTAGGAGATGTAGCCTTGAAGAGGTGTGTCACTGGGGATGGGCTTTGAGGCTTCAAAAGACTGGATTCAATCCTGGTGTGCCTTTCTCTGCCTTGTACTTTTGGATTAAGATGTGTGCTCTCAGCTGTTCATGCCATCAGACCTTTGTACAGCCATCATGGACTCTGACCTCGGAAACCATAAGCCCAATTAAATGTTTTCTTTTTATAAGTTTCCTTGGTCATAATGTTTTATCACAGTAATAGAAAAGTAACTAAGACAACACCCTACTCCATGGATACTTCTCTGCAACGTTCATAGCAACCTCTTTCATAATAGTCATGAAGTGGAATCAACATAAATGTCCTTCAATAGATGAATGGATAATGAAAATGGAATACGTATACACAATGGGATACTATTCAGCTGTACGGAAAAATGAAATTTGCAGGTGAGTGGATGGATCACGAATAGATTACATTGAGTGAGATAACCCAGACCTAGAAAGACAAACACTGCATGTTCTCTCTCATCTGTCATCCCTAGCTCCAAATCCTCAGATGTGAGTATACAACATGGAGTAACTATAGAAACCAGGAAAGTATAAAGGGACCATAGGTGGGGAGGGGCTTGGGAGGGAAATAGCAGGACAAGGTGACAAGAAGTGGGTAATGGATTAATGAGGAGGGGACTCCAACTGCGGGAAGGAAGGAGGCCAATACAGAAGAAGGAGGATGGATGAGGGACAAATAACACCAACATTGTTTGGTAAAGCCTTAAGGTATCATAGTATTTATGTTTATCTAAAATTATATACTATATATTACATATTGATATATAGTATAAGAAGTTAAGCCACTTAGGCTGACAGGCTCCCTACAAGAACCATAGACCAATAAAATCCCCAGTACCATGCAGGAGAAAGGAAGAGTTCTTCAGGGTAGTCCAAATGACTCCCCAAACAATACAGATTATAGATGTAACCCTGGTTGCCTCTCAGGGGTAGAGGGTTGCTCCTATCACTGTAGGTGCTGGGCACTTAGGACACAGGAGTAGGATGATACAAGCTGGTCTGATCTGAAATTCTTTCCCTCTGTGGTCTAGTTTCCATGGTTCCAGAAACTACTATGCCAGCTGCCAAGGGAGGGAAGTAATTAACAGTCCTACTCAGCTGCAACACCTATGAACCATAACAATTACCAGAATGGCAAGGTGCAATAAGTGGTACTCACATGTCAGTGGTGACAGTCTTCTAACTGGATGCAAGTCCCATACAATAGGAAGGAAATCACCCCTGGGACTAGAAATGTAGCCAGCCTCCAGGGTCAGTGAGGTCGTGGACCTTAGAAAAGAAACTACCTACTGTCACCTTGCTCGACCACCCTTATTCCTGACTACATTCTAAATCTTATGCTTAAGACCCACAGGTGAATGCAGCTACCACACCTCATCAAAGAAACCTGTCTGTACAGCAAATAAAGACCGTCACAGAAAACCACAACTGGAGATCCACAGATCCTGGGGGAGCCCAGCCTCAAGAGAAACATCTGTATCACAGTTTCTGCATCTGTGGCTCAGGGAACTTCACAGAAGAGAGATGATGGAAAGATTGTTTGACCAGGATGTATGATATGAAGCAGTCTCACCTAGAAACAGCTGCATAAACAAGACCAGAACTATGGTAGTATCAATGGGATGTTAACATGGGACAGGGAATATTTCACAGGGTCCTATTCCTACACAAAGAACGACAGGCAACTAATGACCGCTGGGAAAATAATAGCCTGTCACAGGGATGAGCCCCCTTATTGTCTGTCTGATGCAGAGAGGTCAGCTCTGAAACTATATACTCACCACTAACAAATATGGACTTGGCAGGCTGTATTGATATTTATTTGTGCATACACACATATATGTAACACAATCAAAGAAAAAGAGGCTATCGACTTGAGAGTGGAGTGGGACCTGGGAGGGGTTCAAGGGAGGGTAGTTGGGGGTGGGGTTGGGAGGAGGAAAGGTAGGGATAAAGGGTTTTAATTCTATTTCAATTAAAAATAAATTTTTTAGCCGGGCGGTGGTGGTGCACGCCTTTAATCCCAGCGCTCGGGAGGCAGAGCCAGGCGGATCTCTGTGAGTTCGAGGCCAGCCTGGGCTACCAAGTGAGTTCCAGGAAAGGCGCAAAGCTACACAGAAGAAACCCTGTCTCGAAACCCCCCCCCCAAAAAAAAATTTTTTTTAAAAGATGGAAAAATAACACTAAATGTATCCATTTCTATTTAAAAGCAGATGTCCTGCCCCCCTCCCTTTCTCTCATGTGTGTGGGTGGAGCTGAAGATTGAGATATTCATCAACTCAGTTATTCAGATCCTAAACACTACTTCAATTCCTTCTTAGCATTTCTTCCCTCAGCTGTGGACACATCGTCTGAGAGTCCTAAGGTGTTTGGGATGGTTTACTTCCAGGAAACAAGGGCTGGCTTTCCCTTTTCCTTTTGGCGTATCTCATTATTCTGTTTGTACATTACCATGAACTTGATGAAACGTTCATGTTCATTTCGGTTTGGGTTTTTTTATTTTTGCACATACATCAAATCTCTCCAGGGACCATCTTTTGTTCCTTTTCTCCTGCTTTGCAAAACCTTCCCAAAGCACTGAAGTTCTGAGGCTGGGGTGTTTACAATGTTCGGTGCCAGGTGTGTGTGCTGGCTTGCTGGGAACAATAAGCTCCACGACACTCATTGATGGTTGGAACCGATGTGGTAGGGTGCAGCACCTACACTCCCATCTCAGTTTTTGTCTCCATCCACTTTATCTGAGGCCGAACTCCAGGAGAGCCATTCACACAAATGCCATCAAGAACTCCAGGGCACCCTTCTGAGTTTCCCTTCTACGTACATCCAAATGGAATGCAATTAGGCTGTGTTGGCCGTGCAGGCATTCCTCATAATCAGCAGCCTCCCCATCATTAGGTTGATAAAATGTTTTCCAATTATGAACCTTAAATGGAACCTTTTGACTGCTTAGAAGCAATTTGCTATTTAGCTAAAAACCCTTTTAGTAAGGACAGTAGTGGGTTTCATTTATGTATCTGCTCATCCTGGTTGTTTTAGGGAGCATCCTTTATTAACAATGGCAGGCCATTAGCAGAATAATGCTGCCAATGCACCTCCCTTGCTTATACCGAGACAACAACCTGAATTCTCTCTGTGGTCTGTGTATGCCATGTCATTCCTTGCTCTCGCTCAAAATATAGCTGCTGTCTGGTGTACCCTATCCTGAGATCAATAAAACTCAGTCTTTGTTCTGACGAATCACTAATCGACCAGACAGCACCTCAGCTGGCCATGGTCCATTGCCTGGTGACAGACTGTCCTTAGACTGTGACATTTCGCCTGCTGTATCTCACAGCTTTGAGGCACGTAGACATCACTGAGCCAAACCAGAACACCACTTCCCTGTCAAAGCTGAGCAGAGGTTCAGAGCCATTACACACACGAGCCATACAACCAAGAAGAAGAAGAAAAAAGATTTTTAATATCTGTTCACATATCACCCCCTGTCAGCCTTCCTCAATTTCACAAGATAATGCCAACTGAACACCAGCAGTGTTATCTGTATCACTTAAGTTTCACCAAGATAGAGAGGAAATAGGTCATCTTCTGTTTCTGACCCCAAGACTGTGGGCCAATCTTACACTGACATGGAGTAGAAGTTGATTTAATAAAATACTTTAAATTGTCTTTTTTTGTTTGTTTGTTTTGGTAGTACATGGCTTTTGACTTAGTGGGTCAAATAGTTATCCAGCCCAACTTAAGACAACTTCAGGCCTTTCGTACTCTAAGATAAAACATTTTGTACGTCTCCACACAGCTTCTTTTTATCTTTCCCCTCTCTTAGTGTGGAATTCTCATAAACAATCTAGAACATATGTGAGAAATGCCAGAAAAATATATGTTAACTTTCTCTGAAAGCCCTGGAAGACAAATATGTCTCTTCTTACTCCGTATTAAAGAAATATTTTAAAATACAATGTTTTATTTTCTTGCTAGATTTCTTGCTGTTACCCAAGAGAAAACAAATTAAAATAGCCTGTAATTCTCCCTCTAAGGTAATCATTATGACATATTTGATGGCCATTGTCTTAGTTAGGGTTTCTATTGCTGTAATAAAATATTGTGACCAAAAGAAACTTGGGGAGGAAAGGGTTTATTTGACTTACACATCCTGGGTCCTAGTCCATTGAGGGAAGCCCAGATAGGCAGGAACTGAAGCAGAGGTCATGGCAAAATGCTGCTTATTGGCTTGCTTTCCATGGCTTGCTCAGTCTACTTTCCTGTACAGCTCAGGACCACCTGCCCAGGGCTGGTACCTACAGAGGGCTAGCCTATCCTCCCATCAATCATTAATCAAGAAAATGCTTGACATACTTGTCTATAGGCCAATCTTATAGAGGCATGTTTTCAATAGAGAGCTCCTCTTCCCAAATGACTCTCACTTGTCTCATTACCATAAAAGTAACCAACATGACCATCTAATCTCTTATAATCAGAGAAGATCATAAATGTTTTTTATAAACTTTGGAAGTCAAATTTAATGGTAAAGCAGAATCAATTATTTTCTACGAAACTGCAGAAGTTTGAGTAGTCAAACAATAAACTCGGTGTTGGAGAGATGGCTCAGCAGTTGAGAGCATATACTGCTGTTGCTGAGGACCCCAGTTTGGTTCCTAGCACCCATGTTAGGCAGAGCTGCTCAGAATTCCGACTTCAAGGGATCCAGCCCCCTCTTTTGAACTCCACCGGTGCCCAAACTCACATGTGAGTACCTCCATCATGTTAATTTGATTAAATTGTCCCCCATAAGTCTCTGGTGTCTGACTACTTCCTCCTCAGTTGGAGGCTGTTTGGGAAGGATTAGGGGCTGTGGCCTTGCTGGAGGAACTATTTAAACTCTTGGCTGCTCTTCTGGCAGAGTTGCTGTTCAGCCTTCACTCTGGAATTCCAACTCTCTGTAACCATCAGCCCAATTAAACCCTTTCTTTTCTAAGTTGCCTTGGTCATTGTGTTTTACCACAAAGAAAAGAAAGGCAATTAATATGTCCACAGACACATAGCACCAGGGGAAAGGAATTCATACTTGGTTCTGTTAACTTAGCCAAATACCCATCACTTCCGAGTAACAGCCTCTAAAGGAGAACTTTCTACTGCTGTTTTCCTTAACCAGTACAATCCTAAGTGCATCCTAATTACTTATCCTTCTAGCCACAAATGTAGCTCTCACTTCTCATCACAGAAGCTTCATTTTGTAGCAGACAGAGGCCATTACAAAAATCCATAACTGGTCAAAATGCAGAGGACAATCAACTCCAATTGATTCATCTGCAACACAACCATTACCCCTAAGGTTCAGGGAACATTGCAGAAGAGGGGTGGACATGTCTGTCCTAAGAGCCAGGGGTACCAGGGCATCTGCTGTGAGATGATGTCTTCTATATATGAGAGGGGACCTACACCCATGAGATCTCAACAATTTGGCCAGCTAAACAAGATCTGCATAGTGGCTACCTCAGCTCACTTGCCAATACGGATTGGAGGAAACTCACACCACCACCCTTAGATGGAAAGCTACAGGCAATGAATGGCTTCTGAGAGGAGAAGCAGCAGCTTCACCAGTGATGAGCCCCTTGATAGGTTATCCAATCTCGTGGCCAGCCCTAAACACAAATGCATATGAACAACTCCAAATGGACATATGTATGCAGGTATGTATATGTATACAAAAAAAATAATTAACAAAGAAGGTATAAATTTGATAGGGAGGGGTGGGGGCCATGAAAAGAGTTGCAGGGGGGAGATGGAGGGGCATAAATGATGTGAATACAGTACTAATGTACGAAATTCTAATTAATAAACTAACTTAAAATGTACTTTCTATTGAAGAGCTGAGGTCAATTCCGATGAAACTATAAAGGATTACCCAAAGGCACAATTTCCTAATGACAGTATTTAAGCTAAGCGTTCTCTAGTAAACATGAAAAGTTTTTAATCTCAAAAGGTTAATAAGCTTAGAGACATTCAAGAAGACTGGGTTGTGCATCAAGAGAAGTTAGTGACCTCTAAGAAATGGTACGCCACTGAATTGTCTTTTAAGAGCTTCCTTCCCTGCATGTCTTATTTTTTGGCTGATGTTGTCATTAAATGCAATTACAGTTCCTATGGGAGGGGTGTATTCATAATTCTTCCTTCCAAGAACTAGACAGTGTCAACTTTTTCTCTCTACAATTAGGACAGTACTTGAAAATACGAGCCTAGAATTTGATAGACCCCAGAGGTTTCCTTTAAAATCCAGTCTTTTCCAATAGCAAACAGAGGTTCCAGTAGAGCTACACCAGTGAAAGATACCCTTGGGATTTATGTGGCAGAAGTCAGTAACCCAGTATATAGACGAATTCTGGGTCCTTTCTATTGACATTATATTCTAAAGAACATTTCCACCATTGGTTTATAGAAAAAAAATAAAGACAAGGAATAGTATCCCTCTGGTCTTCTAGTTATTAATTTGCTCTTTGAGCCACTGTCTGGGTAAAGAGCGTGGCTACAGATGAGGACACTAGCAGAAACAGCCCGTGTTTACACACACATGACACTAGCAGAAACAGCCCGTGTTTACACACACATGAAACACAGAGAGGCCCGTGGATCACTTTGAACTTAATTCATGCTGGATTATTCATATACACGATGAGCTTTAGTGACACGCCAATTACATTCCCCTAGGGGACATGGGTTTTTGCACGCAGCCAGCCACCCTGCATATAATCATTGATACACAAGTAGGATTTCACACACCTGGGTCTATAGGCACTGCCACACTTTTTCAAAGAAATATGGTTTTACAGGTGTCAACATCAAAAGACACTTAAATCCTCACATAAGAGAACATCAAATAGGAGAGATCATTTTTCCTGCAAAGCAATTTTTCTTTACAAAACCTCTCTGGATGACTCGACTTCAAACCTTGCCATGCTCTGACAACGATTTCTGCTTAAACTATATCTGTGCTTCCTCAAAGCCCTGGCACTGCATTTCAAACCAAATTGTTCTTCCATGGTGACTCCGTCTTAATGTCCTGCCTTATTTCTTTATTATACAAATCAAGTACCTCACCCACTTCTTCCTTGTTTCTTTCTCCCATTAACAAGGTTATTTTTAAATTTTACATTTTTTCTTTTTTATTATACAGTTACATAAGTCCATTATTGCAAGCATATAATATACTTAGAGCATATCCCTGCATCTCACTACCCTCCCTCTTCTTACCCCTTCTGTTTCCTATTTTAAACTTAATTTTTAATTAATGTATAAAAATGATAACTATATGCATTAGCAGGGTATCATATTGTTGTTTGATATGTATATACTTTCTGCAATCAGGTTAAAGATTATCTTCTCAAAAAGTTACTTATGGCAAAAAAAATCCTCACAAAAATTTCTGTTCTAATGTCTATAATAAACAATCCCATCTATAGTCATTAAACTGTGAAATATCATAACAGAACTTCTCAATTCCTCATGGAAGTATAACTTGGTACCTATCCAATGACCAGCCATTTCATATCCTTCCTTGCTCTTCACCCTCCCCAACCTCTGGTAACCACCATTCTAATCTGAGAGCAACTTTTAAAAATTCTATGCATGGGCCAGCCTAAAGCCCCCTGTGATCACCTGACCTCGCTCCTTCCATGCCACCTTCAACCTCCTAGCCCAGCTGGGACTCAAACATCTTGGACCTAGGCAGGTGAAACTATCTGATTCTACCTTCTGTGCATGCTCCACATCCTCAGTTCTAGCCTGAGTCCCACACCCAGTGCCCCAGCTTCATCTGGTGAGCTCCATTTGTGCTATCCCCAATCTCCAGGCATGGGTCAGGACTTACATCCTGTGTGCCAGCCTAGGCCCCACTATGACCTCTGACTTCATCTCTCCCACTCTAAATCCAATCTCCAGACTCAGCCTGGTCCCATACATCTTGTGTTGACACCCTAGCCTGGTGAGTCTGCCTAATTCTATCCTCCATGTACCCTATATTCAGATGTAGCCCAAGTCCCATATCGAGTATGTAGGCCTAGACTGGTGAGTCTTGCTCACATCTCCAACATCTAGGCTTAGGCCAGGATGCAAATCCTGAATGCCAGCACAGTCCTATGTTCATCTGACTTCATGCCATCCATACCATGCCCAACATCCAGGCTTAACCTAGTCTGCATATTCAGTGCTCCATCCAAACTTGCCATGTCCACATAAGACACAGAACCAAAAAAGAAGTATGCATACCTATGTCTCATTGCAAAAACACTAACACTACGAGAGATCAAGATAGTATGTGCTCCCAAACCTTCAAATCCTACAGAAGTGCTCCTCCATTAGAATTACCTAGATGAAATCTAAGATACAAAATTTAAAAGAATCGCAAACTTCACCAAAGAATTCAAGGAGTTTAGAGAAGGAACAAAGAAGCAGCTAATTAACTTATGCAGGGAATAATTTCAATATCTGAAGAAAGACATTGAGGTAGACACTAGGAAATGGAAAGACCTTCCCGTGCTTTCAAATTGGTAGGATTAATACTGTGAAAATGACCATTATACCAAAGCCATTTAGAGAGTCAACAAAATCTCAAACAAAATCTCCACAACATTTTTTCATAGAAATCAAAAACAACATCGTAAAATTTATATGGACCCACAAAAGACCTTGGATAGCCAAATGTAATCCTGTGAAAAGAAAGAAAGAAATACTGAAGGGATTACCATTCTAGATTTCAAGACATATGACAGAGCCATAGTAATAAAAATAAAAATAGTGTCCTAGCACAAAACCAGACATGTTGATCAATAAAACAAAATAAAAGACTCCTAAATGAGAACATGTAATTATAGCCACTTGCTATTTGACAGAGATGCTACAGACATACACTGGAGACAAGAGACCATCTACAACAAATGATTGTAGAAAGTCATTGGATAGGTACCAATTGTTCTTCCATGGTGACTCCATCTTAATGTCTTGCCTTATTTCTTTATTATACAAATCAAGTACCTCACCCACTTCTTCCTTGTTTCTTTCTCCCATTAACAAGGTTATTTTTAAATTTTACATTTTTTTCTTTTTTATTATACAGTTACATAAGTCCATTATTGCAAGCATATAATATACTTAGAGCATATCCCTGCATCTCACTACCCTCCCTCTTCTTATCCCTTCTGTTTCCTATTTTAAACTTAATTTTTAATTAATGTATAAAAATGATAACTATATGCATTAGCAGGGTATCCTATGCATTAGCATGGATGTCCACATGCAGAAGAAAGAATTAAGACACATATCCATCACCTAGCATGGAACTGATTCTGAATGGCTGGAAATCTTGATGTGAAACCTGAAATGTTGAAAGTGCTAGAAGAAAATACAGGCAGCGCTCTACACAGTATAGGTGTAGAAACAGCCTTTGTGAATAAGACTTCATTTGTCCAGGAATTAAGACCAACAATTGACAAGTGGGACTTCAAAAAACTAAAAGGTTTCTGTACAGTAAAGGAAACAATAAAGTGGAGAGAATCCACAGAGTGGGAATCTTTGCCAGCTATATATCTGACAGAGGATTAATATCCAGAATATACAAATATATATCCAGAATATATAAGAAGTCAAAACACAGTCAAAAAACAACTTACCCAATTTTAAATGGGTTTTATATTTGAACAGCATGTTCTAAAAGAAGAAATAAAAATGGCTAGTTAATAGCACAAAATTAGCCATCATCGTTAGAGCCAAAGACTATTCAACAAAAACTCCAGTACCAGGCATGAGAAACATCATTTTGAGAGGTTGGTCAGGGCAGTCCAAGAGACTCTCTAAACAGGAAGTCATCAAAAATGTTGAAGAAGGTGCTGTCCAGGTGGGCTGAGGAGGCCCTCTAAAGGGGTTTTAAGGAGGCCGAGGATACCCACCAAAGGGCTTTTAAGGAGTGGTGGCTTTGGGTTCGGTGCTGTGCCCTCCACTTCACCACTCACCCTAGCACAGATCAACATTAAAATATAAACATCACAAAATTTAAAAGCCCCACAGTTTTAAAAATTCCAAACACTTTAAAAATTTAAATAATAATTAAATAAAAATTTAAATAAAAATTCTTTAAAATATTGTCTCATTTAAAAACCAAAGTCTTTGTAAAAATTCCAAAAATCTCTTTAAAAGCTCAAACTCAACTGTGGGCTCTTGTAAAATTTAAAAAAAAAAGTTAAATACATTCTTCCTTCAAGAGAGAAGAACCAGGACACAGTCACAATCTGAATAAAGCAAAACCAAACTTCAAAAGTGTAACTACTCAATGTCCAATGTCTGGGATTGACTTACGATCGTCAGTGTTCTTCCTAGGAGCTTGGGTCACGTCGCTGGCTCTCTCCTCTGCAGCACACACAGCTTGTCTTCTAGGCTCCAGCTGGTTTCACTCCATGGCTGCTGCTGGTTTGGTAGTCATCCCAGAGTGCTGGCATCTCCAAAACTGCGGGGTCTTCTGCTACAGCTGGCTGCATCAGTAGCTTTCACTGATAGTTTCTCCTGGGCTCTCTTCATGACGCCAAGCCTCAACTTCTCTGTATAACCTCTTTAATCCTGGGCTTTCAACTGCTGCATCTTCACCAATGGCCTCTCCTGGCCTCTCACAATGCTGAGCCTCAGGTGCTCCTCATGACCCCTTTATACCTTCAAAACCAGTACCACCTGGGTGACCTTTACATTACCAAGTGGAGTTGCCAGCGTGAGGTACAATCTCTGCTGCCCCTGGAACACAGCTTCTGTTTGTTGACCCTGAGAAAATACCTCCCAGAAGATTTCACCTCAACAGGGTTGGTCTTTTCTTAATCACCACCAGAACCAGCATCAATTGTTCCAGAAAAACAAAATTTTTACTTTAGTGGTTCTAGTCTCTTGTTAATCACAGCTGATTCTTCAGTCCCAGCTGATCAGAACCACAGATTCTTCACATAAAATAACACACGGCCCTGATAACAGTCATTAATGGACTCTCAGACGTCCCTCTGGAACTTCACAAGCCAGACTTCCGTCATCAGCACTGCTGTCAGGATTCTTATCTTCCAGGCTCCCACAAAACAGCTCACCAAGCTTTGAGCACTCCAAGCTTCCACAGAACAGCTCGGTAAGCTTTGAACACTTAATGCCCAAGTTCCAAAGTCCTTCCACAGTCCTCCCCAAAAGACATTATCAAGTCTGTCACATCAATACTCCACTCCTGGTACCAAATTCTGTCCAAGTTAGGGTTTCCAATTCTGTGATGAAACACCATGACCAAAGCAACTTGGGGAGGAAAGGGCTTATTTGATGTACGCTTCCAAATTACTGTTTATCATTGTCAGGGCACAAGTCAAATGGGGCAGGAACCTGGAGGCAGGAGCTGATGCAGAGGCCATGGAGGGGTGCTGCTTACTGGCTTGTTCCTCATGGCTTGCTCAACCTGCTTTCTTATAGAACCCAGAATCACCAGTCTAGGAATGGCAAAGGCAGCTCGACCTGTCAGAGTGTGCAGGGATGAAGCACAGGATGAGCAGAGACAGATGTGGTTGGTCATGCACTAACTGCACGGCCCTGTCTGTGGCAGGTTCCTTGGTGGACACTCTATTTCTGAGACAAAAGACTCACTGGGCATTGAGAACAGAGCAAGACAATAAGAGGAAAAAAATAAGGTGTGAATGTCTAGCCTGACTTCTCAGGATGGAGGGCCTTTAGCTGAAGGGTCTCTTGGCCTTGGTATACACAGTGGGGACAGTTTCCTCTCTACAGGGCTAGAAGGGTCTGGGTTCCAAGATACTTTCTGTGGCTAGCTGATACTTTCTGTGTGAATCTAATCAAACAACTTCCTGGCTGAAGACACTTGGGATTCTATTTTTAAATTATGAATCTTTTCTCAAAATATGAAGACTGGCTTCAGACACTTTATTCTCCTATCCCGTTTTGTGGTGCAGGCTAAATCTTCCAGAAATTACTCCCACTTGAAGCCTAACCAGGTCAAGATTGATTGCTGAACCAAGCGTGTCAACCGACTGAACACGATGCTTCAGAACAGACCCCTGGCTTCTTAACCTTGTCATCTCTGTAGCCCATACTCTTTTCTCTGTCAGGCCCGCCCTAAACTGATAAATGTCACAGAGAAAATGAAACTGATCACGTGCCCTTCTGGCAGATGAAGCCAGATACAGCTGCGTTTCAGTCTGGGATCGATACTGTCACCGGAACCTGGGTGGGTTTTGTTCCACCCTTCTGAGCGCGTTGTGAGCGCCCGTGGCATTGTTCTGTCCTTTTCACTAAGACCAACAGTGTGGCTTTCCAAGCGGATAATAGGATGTCCAATTTGGAAAGGGAAAGTGGGAGTGAAAGAGAGACAATTACTATCATGCATATTCTGGGGCCGTCCCTGCGTATGGCTCTGGTTTCCTAAACACACAGTGCTTCGCATATTCTGGGGCCGTCGCTGCTCATGACTCTAGTTTCCTAAACACACAGTGCTTCTTGAATTAATGATGGGTCTGGATCCTCATAGACTCATTGCAAATTGCAAAAATCAGCAAGCCCCCAAATGCACTTCCTGCTTTAAACTCATAGACCTTCTTAGTTACTTCACACAGCACATCACAGAGCGCTGTTTGTTTACCTCTCACAGTTTTACCGGTAGCCGCAGCTGCAGCTCGCCACTACCTAGCACGGGAAACAATGGTCAACTGCATGTCACGGTGGGTCCAGAAAAAAAAATCACAATGAAAAAACCTGAAGAATGATTTCTAATGCTTTTGTTGCATCAAAAAAAAAAATCCTCCAATCAAAAGCCCAGAATTCCCATATCTAACCATTTTGTCCTGGGCATCCTCTGTTCCTATGGAGAGGAGGAGTCTCCCCCCTCCCACCCCCATCCCCAGGGCCACAAATGTTAAAGTATTTAACAGGTGGAGAACTCTGTGAAAGGGAGTAGCAATCAAAGCCAGGAGGATTGTTCTTACTAAGAGACTTTTATTCCTAATTAAAAAAAAAAAAGGTTCAAAATAAAATAATAAAACCAAACTTACAAATCCAGAACTATATTTTTCTGGTTAAAGAGATCGATGTGGGCTGGAGAACTAGTTCAGTCAATAAAGTGTTTGCTACATTAGCATAAGGACCTGAGTCTGATCCCCAGAACCCACATTAAGGAAAAGCCAGGCATGGTGGTACACGTATATAATCTCTGTGCTGGAAAGGCTTAGTCAGCTCTCCTGGGGCTCTCTAGCCATCCAGCCTTGCCTTCTTCATGACTCCATTCCAGTGAGAGAAGTCTGTCTCCAAAACTAAGATGGATGGTGCCGGACAGACAACACTCCAGGCTGTCCTCTAGCGGCCACATGTGTGAATAAACATGGGCACCTGCAAACATATGAGTGTGCACACACAAAATAAAATTATTTTTAAAAAGCTCCCATAATTCAGAGCAGGAGGCTGTATATCAGGGTCCTCACATTCATTCAAGCAGGAGGGAGGGGGAGGAAGCGCCCCAAGAGCAGTATGGAAGGCCCACGCCAGGATACAAGGCCAGCCCACAAACAGTGCAAAAGGGAAGAAGTACATTTTCAAAGCCCAGGGCTGCTTGCAATTCTGCAGGAACAGGGTGTGAATATAAATGGATATCCCCTTGGAAGAGGGACATGGACATTGACTGTAGTTGGGTCCTGTCTTAAGAGCAAGTAATCTCACCTGGGTACACTCTGTAGGACAATGAATCTTGGAACACAAGGTGTAGGCAGCCTCAGAAAATTCCCACAAGCTTTTATGAACTGAAATCTTCCTCTAAAGTCACACTGATGCTGAAGATTCTACAATGCTGATTGGTTAGAACAGTGGTTCTCAACCTTCCTAATGTTGTGACCCTTTAATACAGTTCCTCATGCTGTGGTGACCCCCCCATCCACAAAATTATTTTGTTGCTACTTCATAACTGTAATTTTGGTACTGCTATGAATTATAATGTAAATATCTGATAGGCAGGATATTTGATATGTGACACCCCTCCCCCGAAGGGATTACGACCCACAGGTTGAGAACCGCTGGATTAGAACTTCATGGTTGGAATGTTGCAGATCAGGAGATGAATTATTTTGGGCTACGTTTAGTTTCCTAAATACCCATATTGCTCACGTCTATGTCTGACCTAACTCCTGTTCAGCTATCACAGTAAAACCTTTGGAATATACCAGCCCAAAGTTAGAAACATCATCAGCATCTGAACAAGGAGATTTCTTCACTTAGTTGGAACCCAGCTACCTATTGTCTCTGGCAATGTATTTGATAAGCGCTTTCATTTAGACTGTCATTTTTTCTTTCTGTGACTACAAAAGTGACTGCAATCACTTCCGTAGCAGACGACAGAGGGCACTCTGAATCTGTTCCCAGGCTGTGGTCACCCAGACCTGGCTCAGAAGATGCCTCCTATACTAGAGCTGTGTTTCACGATGGTGTTTTTAAAGTCGGAAAGTTTCCGAGGATCCCGTGTGCCTACAAGTGACAGCATTCAGTGTGGGACATGGAGAAGTCAGCTCTGCCTTGGGTTGTCATGATGATACAACTTTAACTTCCTTGTTTTCCAAGGATGTCTGGGAAATGGAACAGCCCACACAGGCAGAGGAATGGTGCAAAGCTGTCTTCAGGAATGGTGAACACAGACTCAGAGACTGGGAAGAGAGCAAAATGGGCTGAGGACTTGGAGATCCAAAGAACCCAGGACCCAGCAAGGCCACCCCAAGGCAGCAAGACACACAATATCACTGGCAGTAAGAGCCACTGAAGACCAAAGAACCGTCACACAGTGAGGAATTTTTATCTGTCTATCTATCTATCTATCTATCTATCTATCTATCTATCTATCTATCTATCTATCATCTATCTATCATCTATCTATCTATCATCTATAATCTATTTATCATCTATCAATCATCTATTTATTAGTTTATTCTTCCCTCATATATTACCTCCCGACCATGGTTTCTTCTCTCCCCTCTACTTCCAGTTCCTCCTCCCCATCTCCCCTCTCCCTCAGATCCACTCCTCCTCTATTTTCTTTCAGAGGAGAGCAGGGATATCATCTAAATATGACATAAACAAATTACAATGAGACTAGGCACATACTCTCATATCAACGTTGGAAAAGGCAACCCAGTAGGAGGAAAAGGGTCCCCAAAGCAGGCAAAAGAGTCAGAGATACCCCCACTCACACTGTTAGGGGCCCCACAAGAAGACCAAGCTACACACCCATAACATATATGCAGAGGACGTAGCTCAACACAGGCTCCCTGTGTTGTCAGTTCAGTCTCTGTGAGCCCCTATAAATCCTGGTTAGTTGATTCTGTTCGCCATTTTCTTGTGGATCCCTCTGGCTCTTACAAACCTTCTTCCCCCTCTTCTGAAAGATTCTCTAAGCTCCACCTAATGTTTGGCTATGGATCTTGACATCTGCTCCCATCAGTTACTGGATGAAGCCTCTCTGATGATGATTATGTTAGGCTCTGGTCTACGAGTATAGCAGAGTATCATTAGAAATCATTTCAATGACTTTTTTTTTTTAAAAACCAGTCATGTTTGGTTCTATCCTGTTTCTCTGGGCTGTCCAGGTTCTGGTTTCTGGCCATGCAGGAAGTGTCAGGCATGGGCTCCCTCTAGTGGCACGGTTCTCAAGTTGGACTAGTCATTGGTTGGCCACTCCCACAAGTTCTGTGCCACTTTTACCCTAGCACATCTTGCAGGCAGGACAAATTGTAGGTTGAAGGTTTTGTGGATGGATTGGTGTCTCAGTCCCACTGCTGAAAGCCTTGCCTGGTTGTAGAAGATGGCCGGTTCAGACTGTGTATCCCCCATTACTTTGCTAGGATCACCCTCATAGATTCCAGGAAGTTTCCATTACATTAGGTTTCTACCTCTCCCTGCAATGCCCCCTAATTCCAGTCATCTCTCCCTCCATTCCCACCCCACCTGATGCCCCCTGTTCCCATCCCTGCCTGCCCCCAGTCAACCCACAAAATCTATTTCTCCTTCCCAGGGACATCCATGTGCCCCTCCTTCAGCCCTCCTTGTTACTTTGCTTCCCTGGGTCTGTGGATTGTAGCATGATTAACATTTACTTCACAGACTTGACAGCTAATATCCACTTATAAGTGAATGCATACCATGTTTGTCTTTCTAGGTCTGAGTTACCTCACTCAGGATGATTTTTTTTCTAGTTCCATCCATTTGCTGGCAAATTTCATGATGTAATTTTTTTTAACAGCTGAGTAATACCGCATGTATAAATGTACCACATTTTCTTTATCCATTCTTCAGTTGAGGGATGTCTAGGTTGTTTCCAGGTTATGGCTATTATGAAAAAATCTGCTATGAACATAGTTGAGCAAGTAAGTGTCCTTGTGGTAGGATGGAGTGTCCTTTGGATGTATGCCCAGGAATGGTTTAGCTGGGTCTTGAGGTAGATCTATCTCCAATTATCTGAGAAATTGCCATATTGATTTCCAGAGTGACTGTACAAGTTTACACTCCCACCAGCAATGGAAGAGTGTTCTCCTTGCTCTAAATCCTCATCAGCACAAGCTATTACTTGTGTTTTTGATCTTAGCCATTCTGACAGGTGTAAGATGGAATCTCTAAGTCATTTTGATTTGCATTTCCCTGATGGCTAAGAAAGATGAACATTTCTTTGTTACTTGTTATTTGAAATTCCTCTGTTGAGAATTCTCTGTTTAGATCTGTATCTCATTTTTAAACTGGATTATTTGGTTTGTTGATGTCTAGTTTCTTGAGTTCTTTATATATTTTGGATATTAGCCCTCTGCCAGATGTGGTGTTAGTAAAGATCTTTTCCCATTCTGTAGGCTGCTGCTTTGTCCTATTGATGGCATCCTTTGCCTTACAGAAGCTTTTCAGTTTCATGAGGTCCTATTTTTTAGTTGTTGATCTTAGTGCCTTCAATATTGGTGTTTGTTCAGGAAGCTGTCCCCATGCCAATGCATTCAAGGGTGTTCCCTACTTTCTTTTCTATCAGATTCAGTGTATCTGGTTTTATGTTGAGTCCAAGTCTATATAGTTGGACTTGAGTTTTGTAAAGGATGATAGATATGGCTCTATTTGCATTCTTCTACATGTCAATATCCAATTAGACCAGCACCATTCATTGAAGATGCTTTCTTTTTTCATTGTATATTTCTAGCTTCTTTATAAAAAATCAAGGTGTCCATTGGTGTGTGGATTTATGTCTGGGTCTTGATCAATCTGTCTGGTTTTATGGCAATACCATATGGTTTTTATTACTACTGCTCTGTACTACAACTTAAAATAGGGATGGTAATACCTCCGAAAAATCTATTATTGTTCAGGATTGTTTTAGCTCCTGGGTTTTTTGTTTTTCATATGAAGTTGAGCATTGTTCTTTTAAGGTCTATAAAGAACTGTGTTGGAATTTTGATGAGGATTGCATTAAATCTGTAGATTGCTTTAAGTTAAGATGACCATTTTTTTTTTTTTTTTTGAGACAGGGTTTCTCTGTGTAGCTTTGCGCCTTTCCTGGAGCTCACTTGGTAGACCAGGCTGGCCTCGAACTCACAGAGATCCGCCTGGCTCTGCCTCCCGAGTGCTGGGATTAAAGGCGTGCGCCACCAACGCCCGGCGACCATTTTTTATTATGTTAATCCTACTGATCCATGAGCATGGGAGAACTTTCCATCTTCTGATAGCTTCTTCAATTTCTTTCTTTAAAGACTTGAAGTTATTGTCACACAAGTCTTTCACTTGTTTGGTTAGAATCACCCCAAGACATTTTATTTTATCTGTGACTATTGTGAAAGGTGTTGTTTCTCTGATTTCTTTCTGAGGCCATTTGTCATTTGTATGTAGGAGGGCTACTAATTTTTTTTTTTTTTTTTTTTTTTTAGTTAATCTTGTATCCAGCCACTTTGCTGAAGGTGTTTATGAACTATAGGAGTTCCCTGATAGAATTTTTGGGGTCGCTTATGTATACTAACATATCATCTGAAAGTAATGATACTTTGACTTCTTCCTTTCCAATTTGTATCTCCTTGATTTCTGTTAGTTGTCTCATTTCTTTAGCTAGAACTTCAAGTATTATATTGAATAGGTATGAAGAGAGCGAACAGCCTTGTCTGGTCCTGATTTTAGTGGAATTGCTGTGAATTTCTCTCCACTTAATTTAATGTTGGCTATAGGCTTACTGTAAATTGCTTTGTAATTTTAGATTATAATTTGCCTTATAATGTTTAGATATGTTCCTTATATTCCCATCTCTCCAAGACTTTTATCTTGGTGGATTTTGTCAAAGGCTTTTCTAGTATCTAATGAAATGATCATATGGTTTTTTATCTCTCAGTTTGTCTATATGGTGGATTACGTTTGCAGATTTTCGTATGTTGAACCATCCCTGCATCTCTGGGATGTAGCCTACTTGCCCATGGTGGGTGATGTTTTTGATGTGTTCTTGGATTAAGCTTGGGAGTATTTTGTTGAATATTTTACATCAATGTTTATGAGGGAAATTGGTCTGTAATTCTCTTTGTTGAATTTTTGTGTGGTTTGAGTATTAGGGTGATGGTGTGCTCATAACATGAATTTGGCAATGTTCTTTTTGTTTCTATTTTGTGGAATAATTTGAGGAATACTGGCATTAGTTCTTCTTTGAAAGTCTGGTAGAATTTTGTGCTGAAACTGTCTAGCCCTGGGCTTTTTTTTTTTTTGGTTGGGAGATTTTAATGACTATGACTACTTCTATTTCCTTAGGGGTTATAGGTTTATTTAAATTGTTTACCTGGTCTTGATTTTACTTTGGTAAATGGCATCTACTGAGAAAATTGTCCACTTCTTTTAGATTTTCCAATTTTGAGGACTACAGGTTTTTGGAGTATGACCTAATGATTCTTTGGATTTCCTCGGTGTCTGTTTTAAGTCCCCCTTTTCATTTATGATTTTGTTAATTTGGATATTTTCTCTCTGTCTTTTAGTTAGTTTGGATGAGGGTTTGTCTATCTTATTGATTTTCTTAAAGAAGTAACTCTTTGTTTCATTGAGTCTTTGTTCTCTTTGTTTCCATTTTATTGATTTCAGCTAGAGTTTGATTACTTCCTGTTGTCTACTCCTCTTGGGTGTGTTTGCTTCTTTTTGTTCTAGAGCTTTTAGGTGTGTGTTGTTAAGTTGCTAGTATGAGATCGCTGCAATTTCTTTATGTAGGTACTTAGTGCTGTGAACTTCCCTCTTAGCACCGCTTTCATTGTGTCCCATAAGTTTGGGTATGTTGTATATTCATTGCCATTGAATTCTAGGAGGTCGTTAATTTCTTTTTTTATTTCTGCCTTGACCCAGTAGTCATTCAGTAGAGTTCACTTTCCATAAGTTTGTAGGCTTTCTGTTGTTTCTGAAATCCAACTTTAATCCACGGTGGTCTGATAGGTACAGGGATTATTTCAATTTTCTTTTATCTGTTGATATTTGCTTTGTGACTAAGTATGTGGTCAATTTTGGATAATATTCCATGAGGTGCTGAGAAGAAGGTATATTCTTTTGTGTTTGTGTGTTCTGTAGATATCTGTTAGGATCATTTGGTTCATAACTTCTGTTAGCTCCATTATTTCTCTATTTAGTTTTTGTCTGGTTGACCTGTTCATTGGTAAGTTTGGGGTAATGAAGTCTTCCACTATTAGTATGTAAGGTTTGATATGTTATTTAAACTTTAGTAATGTTTATGTTTTAAATGTGTGTTTGGGGCATAGATGTTAAGAATTGAAATATCGCCGGGCGGTGGTGGCGCACGCCTTTAATCCCAGAACTCGGGAGGCAGAGGCAGGCGGATCTCTGTGAGTTCAAGGCCAGCCTGGGCTACCAAGTGAGTTCCAGGAAAGGCACGAAGCTACACAGAGAAACCTTGTCTCAAAAAAACCAAAAAAAAAAAAAAAAAAGAATTGAAATATCATCTTGATGGATATTTCCTATGATTAATATGAAGTGTCCTTCCCCATCTCTTTTGATTAATTTTGGTTTGAAGTCTATTTTGTTAGATATTAGAATAGCTACACCAGCTTGCTTCTTGGGTCCATTTGCTTGGTGTGGTGGTTTGAATAGGAATGACCCCCATAGACTTATATGTTTGAATGCTTGGCCCATAGGGAGTGGCACTATTAGGAGGTGTGGTCTTATTGGAGTAGGTATGGCCTTGTTGGAGGAAGTGTGTCATTGTGGGGGTGGGTTTTGAGGTGTCATATGCTCAAGGTATGCCCAGTGTGGCACACAATCTCCTTCTACTGCTTGTGGATCAAGGTGCAGAACTCTCAGCTCCTTCTCCAGCACCATGTCTGCCTGCATGCTGCCTTGTCCTGCAATAATAATGGACTCAACCTCTGAAACTGTAAGGCAGGCCCAATTAAATGTTCTCCTTTATAAGAATTGCCATAGTCATGGTGTCTCTTCACAGCAATAGAAACCCTAAGATACTTGGAAAATCTTTTTCCAACCCTCTACTCTGAGGTAATACCTATCTTTGATGTTGAGGTATGTTTCTTGTATTCAGCAGAAGGATGGATCCTGTTTTCTCATTCATCCTCTTATCCTGTGTCTTTTTATTGGGGAAATGAGTTCATTAATATTGACAGATATTAATGACCAATGATTGTTAATTCCTGTTATTTTGTTGTTGTTGTTGGTGGTGATGGTGGTAGTATGTTTGTGTGTGTTTCCCTTCTTTTGGCTTTTCTGGTATGAGATTATTTATTTCTTGTGTTTTCATGGGTGTAGTTAACCTTCTTGAGTTAGATTTTTCCTTCTAGTATCTTCTGTAGGGCTGGATTTGTGGATAGATATTGTCTAAATTTGACTTTTCACAGAACAGCTTGCTTTCTCCATCTATGGTGATTGAAAGTTTTGCTGGCTATAGTAGTCTAGGCTGATATCTGCAGTCTCTTAGAGTCTGCAAGACATCTGTTCAGGACCTTCTGGCTTTTAGTGTCTGTTGGGAAGCTGAGTGTAATTCTAGTAAGTGTACCTTTATATGTTACTTTGTCTTTTTCCTTTGAAGCTTTTAATATTTTTCTTTGTTCTGTATGTTTGGTGTTTTGATTATTATGTGATGAGGGGACTTTCTTTTCTGGTCCAATCTATTTGGTATTCTGTAAGCTTCTTGTACCTTACAGTACAAGGATATACCTAGGCATACCCTTCTTTAGGTTAGGAAATTTTTCTTCTATGATTTTGTTAAAATGTTTTCTGGGTCTTTGAGCTGGGATTCATCTTCTATTTCTATTATTCTTAGTTTGGTATTTCCATAACGTCCCAGATTTTCTGGATGCTTTGTGTTAGGAATTTTTTAGACTTAACATTTTTTTGACTGATGTATTTATGTCTTCTATCATATCTTCAATGCCTGAGATTTGCTGTGGATGTCTTTCTGTATGCTATGAATATGTGTTGCTCTGATTGGTTGATAAATAAAATACTGACTGGCCAGTAGCCAAGCAGGAAGTATAGGCAGGATAAGCAGATAAGGAGAATTCTGGGAAGAGGAAGGCTGAGTCAGGAGACATCCGCCCGCCATCCAGGGAGCAGCATGTAATGGCACAACAGGTGAAGCCATGGAATACGTGGCGACATACAGATTAACAGAAATGGGCTGAGTTTAAGTGTAAGAGCTAGTCAGTAGTAAGCCTGAGCTAATGGCCGAGCAGTTTTAATTAATATAAGCCTCTGTGTGTTTACTTGGGGGACGTGAGTGGGAAAGATTTGTCCTGACCATGGGCCAGGTGGGACACAGCAAAACTTTAGCTACAGAGATTCTCTCTTCCATTTCTTGTGTTCTGATGGTGATGCTTGCATCTCTAGTTCCTGTTCAGTTACCTAGATTTTCCATTCCCAGAATTCCTTCAGTTTGTGTTCTCTTTATTGCTTCTATTCCCATTTTCAAGTCTTGAACAATTTTATTCATTTCTTTCATTTGTTTGTTTTTTCTTAGCTTTCTTTAAGGGATTTATTAATTTCCTCTTTAAGGACATCTGTCATCTTCATAAAGTTGGCTTTAAGGTTGTTTCCTTGTGCTTCAGCTGTGTTGGAATATTCAGGGATTTCTGTAGTAGGATAGCTGGGCTCTGGTGGTGCCACACTGCCCTGACTATTGTTGATTGTGTTCTTACACTGGTGCCTTAGGCATCTGGGTTCAGAGTGATTATAGATCTAGGTGTCGATTTCTGAGTTTGTCTTTGTTGGATGGGTATTTTGTTCCTTGGTTTGTTTCCTCTTTGGTTTCTGGTCTTTGTGGCCTGGATTTCTGGTGGCTGGTGTGACCTGTGGTCCAGCAGGGAGTCTCCATCCAAGTTGTGGGCAGGACTTCTGGCAGCTAGCCTTTGGCCCAGCATGGGGTCTCCACCTGAGTTAGGGGGTGGGACATGGTGATGAGTAGGGAAGTGGGGGTTAGGGATGGTTGGAGGAGGTCCATGGGTAGGCTACCTGTCTGGAGTTCTGGCAGCTGGTGTGGTCTCTGGCCTCTGCTTAAGTTCACCTGTCTGTTCTGGCTGGTGTGGTCTGTTTTTCTGGCTGTCATGGCCTGCACCTGTTCTTCAGACTGGTGTGGCCTGCACCTGAGCAGCAGATATCTGCTTGAAGTCGGCGAGGTGGCAGGGCAGTGGGGAGGCGGGCAGTGAGGTGGGAAAGGGTGGCAGCAGGGTGGGTCTTTGGGATCTGATGTGTGGGAAGGTTCTGAGTGCAGGTGGGCCTCTTACCTGTTCTTCTGACTCCACAGTGAGGAATTTTCTTGGAATACTAATATATCATTCTTGATATTCTGTAATTGGTTACTTGACATCTTGAAATCCTGGACCAAACTAATAGCCAAGGTCAATTACATGCATTGCATTCCCAGTGCACAAGGAAATCATGTTACAGAGTCTATGACTATAAATCCCAACATCAGTTTCACTTCCTGTGAAGTAGGAACATCCCCACCTAAGCATTCTTTACCACTATAACTATCAAGGCTTCTGTCCATACCTCCCTGCTCCTTCAGCTGCTACCTAGCACCGTGTTCTCCTCTTGGGAGTTGTAACAAATTCTTTTTTCAAAAGCTCCATGTCTGTCATCTTACCACATCTGACTACAATAAACCTCAAGTACATCTTAAAACAGCTACATAAAATCCTTCAGGATCCTCAACAGTGTGGATACTGCTAAATTGTGTTTGCGAGAGCAATGGTCTTTAGACACACTGATCATCCCATGTGGTTTTAATTTTTCAAAAATGTTTCTTTTATTTTTATGTGTACGGGTGTTTTGCCTGCATGTGTGTCTTTGCACCACATACATCCTGGGATTTCAAATTCATGACCCAGCCAATGGTAACAGCTAATATGGTTTGACCACTTGCAAACAGGAAGAATCTCACGTAGCCGAACACATTTTATCTCCACTCCAGCTCTATGAGGCAGGCACAGTCATTATTCCCAAGGCTCTGAGGTTGATTAGATGCCTTTGATGACTCAGCTGGTATGCAGCAGACTCGGAGGCAGTGTTACTGCAGAGACTAAGCGAACACAATACTTACACTTTATTTTGCTTCATGGTTACTTGCTGCAATTTTGGTTCTTCTGATTGTGACCATTACAGAATCAGAAACATCAACCAACGCTTACCCAGAGCCAGATGCACCCATCACACTATGTTGGGCACAAAGAGCATCTTACAAAAGAGAAAGGGGCTCTATTTTTTAGGAAACAGCATGAAAATAGAACAGATGTGTGGGCAATACAGCAACAGATGATTTTAAAGATGAAAGTGGAAGAATCATAGCTTTTGGACAGTTGGGAGAATCTGAGGGTAGGATGGGGAAGAAGCCAATGAACCTTAAAGAGAAGGGAGGAGAGAATAGAGACAGCAAAAATGAGAACATCTGCACAGGACTCACTGTGGGAGAAGAAAGGCAGAAGAAGATGCAAGAGGGCCAGTTTGCAGCTTTGCTGGAATTAGATTTCTTTGGTTTGAGTGAGGCACACAGTTCAGATTGGAGGGGCGATGAAAAATTAGTGTGCAGGATTTGTGTTGTGAAAAACATACAAATCATGAAGAGTAGAAGGCAGCAACAGAAATGGGAGGCCAGAGGAGGGTATGATGGGCTCTCTGAGTTTGTAGCAGTGGTTGATTAGGGTACGCAGGATACGAGAGAGAAGGAGAAGGCAGTAAAGTGGGACAAGTGTTCTTAAGCAAATGATGGGGCACAGATACTGTCATGTTATATTCTATAAGAACACATTCATATGTCAAATTATAAACCTGCACATACATGTCATAAATATCCTAGCAAGTAGATACTGATAATGGTTTGTTCTGAATTAACCTTTAACCTAGATGTAGCTAAAAAAGAAACTCAGAAGGAAGAGGGACTCAGTGGACTTTGGTGGCACAAATCCTCCTACTATACACAGATGATAATGAGGGTAAATGTTGGAGGCGATAGCAAGAGAAGAGCAAACACAATGAATCTCAGAAACAAGGATGCCCATTTGACCAGAGGGACAGCTGTAAACTTCGGAATTACTAATTGCCTTTGCTCTGACTCCCCATAAAATAAACTAGCTGGAACTGTCCCAGGGGAAGGCAGATTTGAAAGGACATTCCTCTGGTTTTCTAGAGAGCCAACACATGTTAAAAGGTTCAATTCCTATCTCTCTTCACCGGCTTATCTAGTGACAGGCTGCACGAAGTATCATTTCCCAGTTACCCAAGGGAATCTGTGGGTGTTTGAATATGACTGGTCCCCATGGGCTCATATGTTTAAACACTTGGTCCCCATTGGTGGAACTGTTTGGAAAGGCGTGGCCTTGTTAGAGGAGGTATGTCTTCAAGGCAGACTTTGAGGCTTCAGAAGCCTTCTTCCATTCCCGGTGTCTCTCTCTGCACCATGGTTATGGATCAAGATGTGGACTCTCAGTGGCCATGCCTTTGCTCTGCCATCCTGGACTCCAACTCTCTGAAACTGTAAGCCCACTTATATTCCTTCTTTTATATTGTTGCTACTGTGGGGTGTCTTTCTGTGAATATGTGTTGCTATGATTGGTTGATAAAGCAAGCTGTTTGGCCAATGGCGAGGCAGAATAAGCTTTGGTGGTACAGTTGAACTGAAGATATGGGAGAAGAAAGGAGAGTGAGGGAGATGCTGCGAGCAGCTGCCATGAGAAGCAAGACATGAAAGTACCATTAAGCCAGGAAGCCACATGGCAAAACATAGATTAATAGAAATGGATTGAATTAAGTTATAAGAGCTAGTTAATAATGAGCCTGAGCCATAGGCCATACTGTTAGGATCCTGCCCTCATTCCCACACATGTAGCTCGGGGTCTTGTGTCTTACATCATCAGCAGGCGCTGACGACTGTGTACCCGCCTTAAAAAGCCGGATACAGACCCCTACCCTCTCTCTCTGCTCTCTCTCTGTTCCCTCTCTGATCCCTGCTCTCTGCTCTGCTCCCTCCCCTCAGGCCTGGCTCTCTTCTCTTTTTCCCCCCTGCTTTCCCTCCTAATAAAGCTCTAAAACTAATATTGGGTTCTGTCGTGACCATGACCTCTTCACATGGTAACCAGCACCCACCACCAGTACTGCCACCAGCACAGTTTACCATCACATACAATTTGTAATTAATATTAGGACTTTGAGTAAATATATATATATATACATACATATACATATACATATACATATACATATACATATACATATACATATGCTTTTTGAGACAGGGTTTCTCTGTGTAGCTTTGCACCTTTCCTGGAACTCACTCTGTAGCCCAGGCTGGACTCAAACTCACAGAGATCCGCCTGGTTCTGCCTCCTGAGTGCTGGGATTAAAGACAAGTGCCACTACCGTCTGTCTTGAGTAATTATTCTATAAGCAGTTGCAGAACTGTGGGTGGGAGAGATTTGTCCAGCCTGTGGGGCTGGGCTGGACCAGAGAAACTTCTGGCTACAAGTTGCCTTGGCCATAGTATTTTGTCACTGAAATTACAAAGTAATTAAGACAGAAGTTGGTACCAAGAAGTGAGTTATTGCTATGACAGACCTGATCATGTTTTTTGGATGAATGTAGAAAACTTTGGACCAGAAAAGCAGTTGAACACTGAAAATAAGTTGAGATTAATGGGCCATCCTAGAGGAGCTGGAAGACGGTAGTGCTGAGAGCGATTTGGATGGTGGAGGCCCAGCTCAAGAGGTTTCAGAATGGTGAACTAATATTAGCAACTTGGGTAGAGACAATGCTTGTGATATCTTGGCCAAGAATGTGGCTGCTTTCTGTCCTTGTCCTGAGAATTTGCCTGAGGCTAAATTGAAAAATAATGGAGTGATTCTTTGGTAGAGGAGATCTGAAGACAGCCTAATATTGACTCTGTCACTCGATTATTAGTAATCAGCCTTACGCAGGTCTACAATGAAAAAGAGCAAGTGGGGCAAAAAGAAGTACAAAATGCACGGTTTGAAGAGGGGAAAAACAGCGGGAAGTTAATGTTGCAGCGAGACTTGTGCCGAAAGAGCTAAGAAGATCTGCTCTGCCTTGGGATGAAGGGAGGGGTACCCTCAGGCAAAGCCCCCTCCAGCTAATCCGGCAACTGGTGAAAGAAAAAGGCCTGGGGAATTTTCTGCCCCTAGAAAGCAACAACAAAGGAAAGCGGCTGTAAATGTGATCCAAGGGGGCCAGGCTCTGTCCCAAAGCAGGCAGCAGACCTGGCAGTGTCATCCATGTGGCTCCAAGTCATGAAGGATACTTCATGGGAAGTGGAGTCTTCCTCTGTGGTTAAGGAGAGCTGCTGAGGTTAGGTAGTGTGTGGCAGAAGGTCCTGAGAGGGCAAGAAGCCCTGAGAGGCCACAGCATGAAGTTGTGAAAGTGAAGCCTGGATTGTTGTGGAGCCCCCCAAGATGTTAGCGGTGCCAGGGCTATGATATAGTTGCTAAGGAGAGATTTTAGATATTTGCTAAGGATATTTGCTTACAGTGAGTGGAACCAGCCCAAGAAACTATGTTGCAGGCAGCAAAACTGGAAAGGTCAAGACAGCTACAGGATTTGGAGTTTGCCCTTTGGGTTTCAGTCTTGCTGAAAGGTTTCTGTACCCCTCATATTAAGTCTCTCCACTGATGCAGTAAGCCAAATCAAGCTGAATTAAGAATAACAGACCAAGCTTATTGGGCAAAACATTCTCAGGTGATTTTTTTCTAGCCTCCAGAGGTGAGACAGGGAGAGGAGACTGGAAAAGCCACATGGTTGCTCTCTAAGAGGAAGTTTAAATACCCTGTAGGAATGGTCTTAAGTAGCTCCATGTGAGGAGCTGTAGCTTGGTGGGCTTTCTGAGAGGGAGCGGGGTTTGGAATGGGGGAGAGTGAGACAGGAGCGGAGCTTCCAACTTAAACACTTGGTCAAGTTTCTCACTATACCTCTATTCCTCTATTTTGGAGTGGTAATGTATATCCTGGGCCATTGTGTTTTGGGAATATGTAATTTTAGTTTTGATTTTATAGGAGGTTATAGTTAAGAGATTGTCTTGAGTCTCCATGGAGACTTTGGACTTTAAAAT
>CABHPR010135045.1:3650-22832 GCA_902168415.1 Peromyscus melanophrys
TGTGTGTGTGTGTGTGTGTGTGTGTGTGTGTGTGTGTGTGTGTGTGTTCCCACTGTTTTCTTTTCTTTTCTGATTTGGCAGGTGAGTCAAATTCTCTCAACAGCTGTTCTGGGTTGGGAGGTCTCCAGGTATCCTCTCACTGCTCAAAACAAATGACATAATGTTTTGAGAGCAGAGTAAAAACAGTATCTGTAGAAATCAGAACAGATTTAGAAGGAAACCCAAATGCACTCAGGTTAGAGGAACAGGGATGCTTGCATGCAGGGGATAGGTCTAGGCTCAGAGGTTTCTGGAAAAGACTGTTGTTTAGGGACAAAATCACCACAGTATCTTGGTATGGATAAGTCCCTACAGATCTCAGGTAACATGGTGTGTTGTGCTAGAAACATCTATAGACATGTTGGTGTCTTTCTACAATTTCAGAATCTATTGAATAATCATCATTTGACAAGCTGTTTCTGTTTTGCTGGCTGCAATATACCAAGTAATCCTGATTTCACTGGATAGCAGACCAGTTCTTTTATTTTCATTTTAATTACTAATAGTAACCTTCAGGTTACATATTTTGCATAGCAGTGTGTGTGTGTATGTGTGTGTGTGTGTGTGTGTGTGTGTGTGTGTGTGTGTGTGTGTGTGTTTCACAGGATGGCTACACATGGGTTAAAGAGGGCACAGAGTTCAAAGGGTTATTGTTGGAGGAAGAGGCACAGACAGAGACAGTACAGAGGCAGAGAGTCACTGCAGGTGGTTACATAAGATATTAATTAGCCCAGTTGGAGAGCTGCTGGAGGCAAGCTAAGCAGAGCTTCAAGGTAGAGCCCAGATGCAGAGGTTTAGTGCTCTCAAAGATGGGCTGCAGCACCACTGAGCTGAGCAAGGCAAGCTACAAGACTATTGAGGTGAGGCACAGTACCCAGCCCAGGAGAGTGGGTGGATGGATCAATGGCAATTCGGGTCAGTCAAGCAATGGGGGCTATGTGAAAATAAGGACCCAGGGTCAGTTGGGTGTCCTCTGCCTGTTGTTAGTCTCTTGAGCTGTGCAACAGTCATCAAATGACAGGTCAATGTGTTCGGAGGGTAGTCAGAACTGATGGATCCATTCCTCAGTCAGCTGCTTAAGAAAGTGAAGGCCAAAGTTCAGGACTTCAGAAACAGGTGAAAAGAATGAAATCTGAGTCTTATCTAGCCCTAAGTAGAAGTACAACACTCTAAACTACCTAGAAGGTCATATTAGGGCTATCTATCTGGAGGCTTTCTGGAAAAGAACAAAGACATACCATTGTCCTCACTCTTAGAAAATCCAGAGCTGGGGAGATGGCTCAGTGGGTAAAGGCGCTTACTGTTAGCACAATGATCGCTCTCTGGGTTCAATTTCCTCCCAAAGCCATATAAAAGCCAGGCTCTGTAATCCCAGTACATCCATGGGGAAATGAAACACAGACACAAGAGAGTCCCTAGAAGCCCAATGGACCCTGTTTCAAACAAGATGCAAAGTGAGGACCAATATCAGGTTGTTCTCTGACTTCTACACTTATACTATAGAATGCACTACATTCACACGTGGGTATACATACATGCATTGTGAAAACAAACAAACACACAAACAATAGTTCATCCAATGGATCCATCAACCACCTGGTCAGGAAATAGCTCTAGAGAAAGTCATCTATTCTGGAGACCTCACAAATGGTATAAATTCTACCTAAAATGCAGGTTTCTACCATGTTCTTTTTGGCTCCTGTCTACTCTCACTTCTTGAAATTGCCCCCTACATAGTGCACAGTGGTCCCTTTGGCTATTGCCTTTTCTAACACTTTAAACTGCCTCAAAATGTTCCAAAGTCGCCGGGCGGTGGTGGCGCACGCCTTTAATCCCAGCACTCGGGAGGCAGAGCCAGGCGGATCTCTGTGAGTTCAAGGCCAGCCTGGGCTACCAAGTGAGTTCCAGGAAAGGCGCAAAGCTACACAGAGAAACCCTGTCTCGAAAAACAAAAACAAAAACAAAAACAAAAAAAATGTTCCAAAGTCAATGGTTTCCTTTAGCAGTCCAGGAGTCCAGCGCCCAGAACTGCTGCCCAGGGTTACTCAGAGAAAGACTTCTCAAGAGCGGGGATACAAAACTTCTTACCTATAATAGTTGGCACATGATCTCAGGGTCATTCTCTTTTATTCTTCTTCAGCTCTAATTCTCTTGTTCTAATTCTGTAGTTCTAAATCTTTGGTTCCAATTCTCTCTAGTTCCAGTTCTCTTTAGTTTCATTTCTCTTTCACACTACTTCTTCTTTTTATCTCTCACACTTCTCCTTCATCTCTCACACTTTTGTCTGCTCATTCAGCTATGTCCCTCACTCAGCACACACACACTCTCTTCTCTGCCCAGCTCTCTACACAACAGCTCTCTACATAGCTCTACACAGCCCCATTTCCCCCAGTCAAACTCAGGATAATTATATATTACATTTCCAGGGTCTGACCCACTCTCATAACACATGATAAGTCATACCATTTCCCTCAGGTGAGGAAGGTCACACTGACTGGCCAGTGAATAACATTTGGCCATCCATGTATCTCTTTCCCTGACAGAAAGTGACACTGAAATTAAGGACTTAACAATAACAGTTAGTTGGCTGAACCCTGAGTCCTGTAACATAAACTGAGGCTGGGAGTATGTACAGAAAATCAATTACCACAGAGGGTTATGTCTACCAAAGTTGCTTCAAGTCTGACCTTGATTCAGCAATAAACACCTGAGAATTTGTCTATGTGTATTTTGTGCAAGGGCAGCCAGTCTGTTTTGAATTTGTTCTAAACTCTAAAATTACTGTCTTTGTGACTGAGAATATTGTTACTTTCCTGTGTCAGTTATGGAAAATAATTCTAGTATTATCAGAATTATGCAGCTTAAGCAGAAATCATCTTCCTGACCATCCACAGCTATGTGTGTGCCCAAAAGATGTAAAACACACTACCAATGGGCTGTGGAAGGACCCTCACAGCTGTTTGTTTTAGGGAGGTTTTGTGGTGGCACATGAAAAAGTTACAGACAGAAAACAACTATTTTCCACAGCCAGTGACCCCACAGCCTTTGCCTAGTGGGGCTCCCTGTCTGATGGGTCAACCTATTAAATATTAGTTGTCACCTGCTTTATACTCCCACAGCCCTGGGCAGTTTCTGTTGTCTGTTCTCTGCATGTATTCTTTGGATTCACACAATGAAAACCATCCCATTCAAATAGAGGCCAGAATGAGAATCTGGAAACAGTTCATCAGCTCTTAGGTTGCTCCCTTTTTAATAGGATGCAGGTAGAGTGGTGCATCCATTGTTGGTCTAGAGCAATGGTTCTCAACCTCCCTAATGCTGCGACCCTTTAATACAGTTCCTCATGTTATGGTGACCCCCTAGCCATAAAATTATTTCATTGCTACTTCATGACTGTAATTTTGCTACTGTTATGAATCATAAGGGAAATATCTGGTATGCAGGATATCTGATATGTGACCTCCAAAGGGTTTATGACACATAGGTTGAGAAGTACTGGTCCAGAGTGTTCAATAAGGGTTGGGGCCTGTTTTTTTTCTGATATATTTCTAATAACTCATATGCTTCTAATATATGTGATTCCTTTTTAATTCCAAAAATAGGTTATTAATCTATGCCTTGTGTTTCACATTGGACAGGCAGTGGTATTTACAGGCAAAAGAAAGACACAGAGTTATCCAACCTCTGCATTTGGCACTCAAAGTTGAGTCAGCTGGTTCCCTATAAATGAAATCATCTAGAGAAAGGTGCAGCCCAAAGTCACTATTTCATTCAGTATGGAGTAAGTTTGAGCATGCCCCAGCCTGATCTCCACATAGGTTAGTATCCCTTATGTCCTCTGTGGAGAAGCTGATGAAGCTGGAAAAATGTCATCTAGTTCAGTACATGATTAGAACCCAGTCATGATTTATAATCTTATTATTTTGGCCTCCCAAATCACCAGTCCTGTTGTCCAGTAATCCCAATAAAACTGAATTATTTTGTATTTGAAGGTAAAATGGACTCAGCTCTTGCTTCCTGGGAAGGCCTTGAGTATAGACATCTTCAGAGATTTCAGAATGGAACTTCTTAGTGTAGGGTAAAACGGGCCAAGCAAAAAACACCCTGACTTTGACTTGACCCCACTACCAGGGTTTGAAATCCTTCCTTGAGCTTGCGCTAGGGTCAGGCTGCAGAAGCCCACCAATCTCTGAGCTTGCCCCAGAATCAGACTACAAAGCCCACCAATCTCAAGCCACCCTAGAAAGCTCCACCCCTCAAGAAACCCTATATAAGTTCTGTACCCTGTTCAGTTTACTGCTGCTTCTCTCTAGAGGCAGCCACCCTCCTGGATTATTCCTTTCCAATACATCTCTTGAGTGAGGTTTGTTGTGTGGTGTGACACTTTTGCAGGAGCAGAGCCCAGCTGTAACAACTTCTGCAAGAGCCAGAGTGGAGAAGAACTCTAACACTTTCGCTGGGGAAATCCTCTCCTGTTGGAGCAGAGTTGTTACATTTGTATTGGGGAAACCTTTCCCTGGAGCAGGGCTGTAAGCCGCCATGCTTATGGTGACTTTGTGGTATTCCTTGGCTCCTGACTGCCAGGATCCCTTTCTATCCAAGTTGCAATGCTTATGGGTGCTTTTCCTGCATGTATATCTGTGTACCATGTGCATGGGGAGCTATGGAGACCAGGAGATAGTGTTGAATCCCCTGGAGATAGAGTTACAGAAGTGAGCTGTCATGCAGGAGCAGGGATTTAAACCAGGATCCTCTGGAAGAGCAGCCGGTGCTCCCCCCAACCTAGTTTGTAATTTTTGAACCAAAGATATTTTCTGCTCTTTAATGGTTATAGTGGTCTTATTTTAATTTGCAAGGAAGGTAAAATTAAATCCTGAATTTTGAACATTCTCACTAACAGAGTGAAAAAATTACCCTGGAATATGGGATATATGTATGAGAAGAAAACTCATACCCATGTTAAAGATTCTAGAAGTCTATTAGTATTCTCTGATTGTGAAGAGTTGGAATGTTGCAGATTCAGAGTCAATTATCTTGGACTAGCTGTAGCCCCCCTAACAGCCATTTGTTGCCAAACTGTGTCGCCATAACTTCCCTCTACCATGTGAACCCTTTGGGATGTGTTAACTGACCACACCTTAAGAATGCCACCAGCACCGGGCAGCGGTGGCACACGCCTTTAATCCCAGCACTCAGGAGGCAGAGGCAGAGAGATCTATGTGAGTTCAAGGCCAGCCTGGTCTACAGAGCGAGATCCAGGACAGGCTCCAAAACTACACAGAGAAACCCTGTCTCGAAAAACCAACCAAACAAACAAACAAACAAAAACAAAAAAAAAAAAAACAAAAAAGAAAGAAAGAAAGGAAGGAAGGAAGGAAGAGAAAGAAAGAAAGAAAGAAAGAAAGAAAGAAAGAAAGAAAGAAAGAAAGAAAGGAAGGAAGGAAGGAAGGAAGGAAGGAAGGAAGGAAGGAAGGAAGAAAGAAAAAGAAAAAGAAAAAAAGAATGCCACCAGCAATATCTGAAGCCAATAGCAGGAGTTTCCCCACTTTTCTGTAACCCATCTGATATTTCCATTCATGTATTTGAAAAGTGCCTTGATTTAAGGTGTTTTTTTTTTTCTATGACGATAAAGACTTAATGAAATTCCTACTACACTGAAACATGTGGTATCTGAGGCCAATAGTCCCAGGCCCTGACCACTCATATTTGGCTCCAGAGCAAAGAGCAAAGCCTAGTAAACTCTTTGGTAAAGCGATTTCCTCAAGGTCTGTGTCATCATAGCAGAGGTTACTGTAGCAACTAGTGGAATGTGTGACCTGGTAGTCATGTCAATGAATGGACTAGGTGATGAGGGAGCACTGTGGTAATAAAGCTGTTAGCACTCAATAGGAGAATTTGAAGGAAGGCATACAACCCTCATCTGAGATCTTAGGCATCACCTGCATATCCAGTTGCAGGTGATGATGGGAGATGCTAGAGAATATAGGATTCCATAATGTACTTTCATAAGGTCATGACAGTGTGCAACTTTTCAGTGATGTAGCTGTTTTTGAGTTACCCACATTCCTGTAAGTAACCCCTCATCCACACTCCTGTAAGTCCAATAAACTCCTCGGTTCACCAAATTGTACTTGGGTGGAATCTTGGTTCGGGTTTGTTATTGGTGACTTATCTGGCAGTGGTTATATATTTGTAAATGCCTTCTCAGGAAATGCAGGAAGTGTTTCAACACAAGTAGAGAAGGGTAACTTCAGAATATTGTTTGTAGTTTGGGTTAGAGATGGTATAGTGATTTCAGTTTAGAGTCTGTTTCTGAGGGGGGGGGATTCTCAAAAGCCAAGTAGTGAAAATAATAATAATAATAATGCACTTTTTTGTTTCTTATTATAACTTCAAATTATTTTTTAGGATTTACTTATTTTTACTTCATGGGTATAAATGTTTTGCCTGTGTGTATGTATATGCATCATGTGTGTCTCTGGGGCCAATGGAGGCCAGAAGAAGGTGTCATATTCTTGGAACTGGAATTACAGATGATTGTGAACTACCACGTGGATTCTGGGACCCAAACCCAGGTCCTCTGCAAGAGCAGCAAGTGCTCTTAACATCTGAGTCATCTCTCCAGCCCCTAGTTATTAAAAGATATAAAATAAAAGATAAGTAATCTAGTGTACTAAATTTATTTTGCTTAATGTTCACAGAAAAGAGTGGGCTGTGGTTATTACTTTGTTACTGTCTTATCACTGATGAGCTAAATAGTGGAATTTGAAATATAAGATATATTTTCCATGGGCATCATCTGCTTTCCATAATGGTGAGCAAGTCAATTGGAACAAATATCTTTGTTGAAAACAAGTAAAAATTCTTGATGAAATAGGAAATGTGTGTGTGTGTGTGTGTGTGTGTGTGTGTATGAATTATATTCACCATGGTTTTTATACAGTATCAGTTTTTATAGTTTTATTGAATGTTACTTACTCTTTCTAATTAAATTGTGCTAGAACTTTTTTGAAATATGGTAGCATTTTCACTTAAAATTAAATATGATTGTTCATTAAAAGTTTACTATACAAAAAGGGAAAGAAATAGGAAAAAATCTTTAATACTTTTTGAGGCTATTTGATGGCCCAGAGGAAATACTGCAAAAGCAGACTTCAGCAGAATCCCAGGGAAGGAGAATAAAAGTCAGGCCCACCCAGTGCAAAAGTCTGACATCAGCCCTCATATTTACAGGCAATGTCAGTGGGAGAGGGTGAGCGTCAGAGACCCAGTTCCTGCTGCCATATGCAGTAGTGTGAGGAATTCTCCTCAGAGACCTCTACAGGTGAAACAGGGAAGACTATCAGGACAAGTAAGTATGAAGCAGCCTTGGAGTTTGTTAGAAGAGATTTAATTAGGAACATTAAGGGGGAAGGAGGGAGGGAGGGAGAGAGTCTTAGGGAAGGGAGAGTATACACCTAAGTATGGGCCTGGGTTTCTTCAGAGCGTTCAAGTGTTTCAGCAACAAGAGCATGGAAGACTTGCATGAGTTCTGACGATTTTTAAAAACGTGTTTAAAGGACCTTTCCCACCTTTTCCTCAATAAATGAGATAGACAATAGGGTTTCTGTGAGACACACTGGATAGGATCACAGGCTAAGGTTAAACCATAGGTATAAAGATCACACAAGGGAGTTAATACATGTTTTCATGGTCTTATCTGTGAGAGTCCTATTAAATTGCATGTTTATAACTTGAGAAAGGAGTAAGACCATACTCCAAGGTTATGTTTAAGCTTTAAGCAGGGTACATTGCTCTTTTAACTTTCTTATTTAAAGTATCTCCATGTAAGGAATATTGTCTCTATGTAGGGAATTGTCACAGCAAATTTTGTTACTTGTTCTGAAGTTCTTGATTTCAGCTGGGAGACTTTGGCCAGACTCTAAAGCCAGGAATCCCTTCCCCTTCCTTCCCCTCCATCCCGTCCCCTCCCATGTACCTTTAAGTTTCTGTCTTTCTCTCCTGACTCAGTAAGACCCCAAAATATTCAGCCTCAGGTTAGAGTAACTCCCAGGCAAACCAGCATCCACGTTGACTGTCAGCCACACCTTCTTCCTTGCTGCTCTGAGATCAGAATGATCTGAAGTTAGCGGTCATTCCACAACTGGGAGAAGAAAATTCTCTTCTCTGCAAAAGAAGGTCCAACACTCTGTCTCTCCCCTTATAGCTTCAAGTTATGAGAAGATATTATAGTCAAAGACAGGAAGGTACACACGGAAATAAGATACCATGATCAACTGATAGCAGGAAAAAAAAAAACCCAGAAACTAGGGAGAATCCAGACTGACTTTGAGTGTCATCCTGGCATACACAAACATCAGCGCAACTGCCTAGTCTCTCGTGGTCAGACTGCATCTGCCAATGTGTCTTCTTCACTTTTTGGTATTTGCGCTTGTAGGTTAAACCAGCCTGTGATTTTTTTCACTTTCAGAACTTTTCTCACTGAATTTGGACATCAAGATTTTGTTAAAATCATGGCATGCATTATGAAGTATGCCCCACTTCCTTAACTACGGAGTTTAAGGAAAATTTTGGGTATTGTTTCTGAAGTATTTTTCAGAGCAATGCACTGAAGGCTGCTAAGGTGTCTTAGTTATCTGTGTGGGAGGGTTATGTTATTAAGGCAAGTTGATGGTGGCTATAGTACATTCTCATCTTTTATTTCTTCTGGAATTGGTCTTGAGAAGGTAAAGTGCTTAGGGATTCACTTTTAGTGTTGGAGATTGGGTCCAGGGCGTCACACACACAGGATGAACACTCCACTGCCAGGCCCATGTCTCTTGAAATTTACCTATTTCATTTCAAGTTTCAAATATGCTGACATAAAGTTGAGAATACTGTCAAATGTTAATTCTCTGGAGGATGTCTAGTAATGCATATGTATGTTTCTATGTTAATTATCTCCACCTTCACAGATAGATCTAGGAGGTAGATTCTACTGTTACCTCCACTCTATAAACAAGGGAACTGAGGCATGGTAAATGTCCCTAGCACATATATTTGAATCTCAGAATCCAGGCTTCACATCTCTGACTTAATTAACCATCATGCTACACTTTCTCCATTGTAACAATGATGACAATGGAGTGTCAAAGATCCAAGGAACTGTAGTTTTGCTATCATGGGCTCTTTATTAAAGTTCTATAAACTGTTAACTTGATTAGTTAGAAAATGGTCCTAAGGAGGTCAACATTCCCATATTGTTCCCTGAGTGGGAAAAGATGTTTAAGCCAATTTCTTAGTCCAAGATTGAAACACTGAGACAGGCTTATCGGAGTCAAACTGCAGACTCCATTCATAAGAATGTTATATAGAACCATGATTCCCTCCTAGAATTAACAAGCAATGTATTTTCACTGCCAAAATCCTGGTCCAAGCCCCCATCATTTCTTGCCTCACCGATGCAGTCTTAAAAAAGTCCACCTTTGATCAGTTTTGTAGCAAGTCACTGTTTTGCCTTAAAAACCTGCCTTACTCCAGTTATTCCCCCCAACTTTAAACCTTCTTTTAAAGTTTATTATAATGCTTTCTTTTTCTTTTATTGTCAAAGAAACAACTTTTTTCTTGTGAACTGCTCAAGACACCTGGCCCTAAGGAGACAGTAGTACTGAGTACAGAAGGAACGGGGGAACCAAGGGAAGCTAGGGAAGGGGAGGAAACCCATGAGTAGGCATCAGGTGAGCCACTGAGGCTCTAACCTGTGGAGAGGTTTCTGGGGCATTTTATGTACCTGCTTTGTCCTTGTCCTTACTGAGGTCACATGGATTGATTATTTATCCACTCACTCCTGAATGACAGCGTGTTAAGGTCTTTTTCTGAAGGAATTAATTTTCTGGCACTTTGGGCCAGTACAGTGTGAGACCACACATGCTTCCTGATTGAAGAATGCTCAAGAAGAGGTTACAGGTGCTTGAAGCACGGAGCCCTTAGCGTGGAAGGGAACAGCAAGTGCCTAGACAATACGAGTGAAGCAGTAGCAGGTCACGGCTGTGATCTGTTTCCGTCCCACCGTAAGTTCACTCTGACCATTAATTTTCCAAGGTGTCAGACAGTCATAACATCATTTAAATATAGCAAAACAAATAGGGAGATTAGTGGGGCAAGCCATAGCTCTTTGCTGTTTCAATCAATACCAAGGACATTCATATTCCATCACGATTATCCACTCTAGATTCTCCTCCTGCTCTTTGGTGCTTCTGCTAGTTTACTGTGCAAAACAAACAAACAAACAAACAAACAAACAAACAAAAACAAAAACAAAAAAACCCAACCCAAGCATTTATCATGGAGCAGTGTAAGGCTCCATTTACTCTGCCTTGGGCATGCTATGATTGTTGTAACTGTCCATACATGGTACTACTAGGTTTAGAAGCACAAAAAGCCATCCTTGAGTTTCTGATATACTCCTCCCTGCCCCTTTGTCTAACAGCACCCCACCATTCTAGTGGTAACCAAAGATGGTTATAGCCAGCACTATAATGATTCTTCTACTTTCTTTCACTATTTGCTTGAAGAACCCCACATGAACAATAGCTTTGGATTGAAAAGGTTTAGTTAAATAAAAAGTTTACTGTGAACTCTCGGTCACTTCCTCTGGGAATCAGAATTTCTAATCAGGATTAGTTTAAAATTATAAGGATAGGAAACCAATTTCTCCTTGTGGGTCGCTGGGAAAGTTATGGGGAAGCTTACTCCATCCTAACCTCCTTGTTCCTGGACCAATGCAGTCTGCACATACTAAGTGTAGAGTGCTTTATGGCATACACTATCACATGCTCACTGTAGTGGGCTTTGAAGTTACTCTATGATGGGCATATTCTATTCTAATCTCATGTAGTGTCTCAAGCATGCTGGGCTTGTGCCTCAGCTATGTGTTAGGGAGTCACCCTAGAAATCCTGGAAGTGATGTGGCATAGGACATAGGTGATAAGCATTGTCATGTGACCTTTGTCATGTTTACCTGGCTACCTCTGAATGAATGAGTCACAACTGCTGCCGTTGAATCTAGCACTCAAATACACTGTGCCTGTCCCCATAGGAACTTCTGATATCTTCTGTCCCAAGCTTTGTCTTTGATCTTTTAATCTTATACATGTTTGCCTCTGAGCCATTCAAGCTGTTGCTCAGTTTTGGAGAGATTTTATTTTGGGCCACTTCTTCTGCTCTATTGTGATGACCATAGTGTCCTTTTGTACTGGGAGAGTTTCCTCTCTTCAGTGTAAGCACTGATAGTTCTTGAGTATGGCTGTGGCTTGTAATCCACCTGCGTTTTAAGCTCATAATCTCTGTAACTGGTCAATAGATACATGAGACAATGGTGTTCAGAACACCTATTTGTATGACCTGTTTGCACTTATCAGACATGTGTGGTCCCAATTCCAAATGTGTAGTTATTGCTGATGATGAGTGGCTGTTGAGACTTACAAACTTGTCACTTGTTGGCTGTGATCATTCCATTTGTGAGGTGCTGCTACTGTCACATAGTCTTTTGATGTTCTACAAGACACACACTGTTCTCTATTAGTGTCTACTGGCCAGCCAGGGGCCACTTCCTATGTGGCAAATGGTTCCCTGATGCAGGTGGCATTGCTTTGCTTCCAGACTCTTGGGTTCTTCACAGTGCCTCTACTACTGGTGTGTGCCTGTGATTCTAGCACACTTGGTTCTGTTGGATCATTTGGCCCAAGTAGTGAGATGCTCACATTGCAAAGCTAGTTCTTTCTCTGGGCTTACTCAAAACATGCAGCTAACTGAATCATTCAATAAATGGACCAGAGCAGGATTTCCAAGTGTGATGTACGTCTTTAGATTCCAAGGATGCTTCTCAAACATTGCACCTCTTTCTTGGAGGTGGGAGGTGCAAAATGCAATAGCTTGCCTTTTACCTTAGAGAGGATGTCCTGGCATGCTCTAGACTTCACAGTTCTAGAAACTTACTAATGCTTTGTAGAGTTCTATTTTCTTTTACCTTCTGGTATGCTTGCATCTCCTCAGACCATGGGAAATACCTACCATTCCCTATTCTACAGCTCTGATTAATGTGCTGTTATCTACATAGAAAACCAGAATGAGTATATATATATATATATATATATATATATATATATATACATAGAGAGAGAGAGAGAGAGATATAGATATAGATATATAGATATAGATATATATAGATAGCTAGATAGATAAATAGATATAGATATAGATAATCAGTTTATTTTGACTATATTATGACAAAGATAAGGAAAGGCTGAGACAGGAAATGTGCAAAGTTGTGTATATTTGGTTATTATGAACTACTTTTGATTCTTTCCACAGAAGCACAGAAAAAGAATGATTTTGCCAGTCAGTATCCACATACCAAGAGCAAGATGCTATAGTGGCATCATTCTAAATCCAGCAGAAGTATAATATCAGCTGTAATTGGGCCTATCCCACGGTTTAGTTTGTGGACTCCTATCAGCAACCATGATACATCTTATTTTTACAAAAGCCATATGGTTGAATTAAATGGAGATATAATAAGATCCACCACCTCTGCATGTTTTAAGTCTTTGAGGGTGGCTCTAATTTCAGATATATTCTCTTTTGGATGCAGTATCACTTCTGATCTATCTTTGTTAAGGGTGGGATAGTTTCAAGGACTTGCCCTTGGCCTTGTGTGCCATGCTATGGCTTTTACTCCAACAGGAGACCTATATGAAGTTTCCTTCCAGATATTATGTGTGTCTATCCCAGTTACACACATCAAGATCAACAAAGTGACCACACAGTGGATCCACAGGCACATTGGATTCACTGACAAGAAAAGAGCTGGACTCCATCTATGAATGTCAGGTTTAAAAGGATTCTGATGGTGTTTGGGGTTCATAGCCTTATGCAGTAGCTGTTAGAAACAATCAGGCAATTCCTTCTCCCCAGATTATATTTACTCTAATGAACAGTCATGAGCCTCTAGAGGAAGAGTTGTGATGATGGCTACTGGTTTTTTCACTGTTATATTGAGGAGAACCTCCTGGAAATCAAGAGTCCTAGTCCAGTATTCACAACAAGAATTCCCAGGCAAATGTTCTAGCTCTTGCTTTTAAGTATTTTCTGGAGTCTACCACTTTTGGGATAAATAATGCCTTTCTTCCCAGAGAAGGTCTGCTTCTTTCTTGTGCTTATCTCTTGGGTCTTGGTTCAGAACTTGTATGCCTTCTGTGTTGCATTTTCCAAAGTCAAGACTTTGTAACTCTTCCAGTCAAGAAAGGAAGATTATTTTTCAACTCATTGATTTGGTATGACCTTGAGAGTTGCTTTACTTTGGAAAAATGCAACAGAGAAGGCATACAAGTTACAAACAAGTCAAGAATTACAAAGTAAAGGTGATATGGTAAGAGGGTAATTGCAGCCATTTTTGCCACCAATTTCTGAGTTGCCTGCCCAACCTGCCAACATATCCAAACAAGGAACTGATTGCAAGCAATTATTTGAAAGATGATTCTAAGGAGTATCATTAGAGCAAAGGGCCAGAGAAGTGAGACAGAGATGGGAAATGCACCTAGGGTGTGTTCATGAGGAGCTCGTAACCATAAGCAACCAAGGTCCATTACACGGGAGGTCTTGGAGCCTGGGCAGAACCTTTTACAGTTGCCTCAGCAGAAGGGAAGTGAACTGAGACTATGAAGCACCATTTCCTGTCTCTCATTGTTTGAAGTCTGATCCCAGGGGAGTGAAGACCAAGGGAGGGTTTGTTGTATTGAGAGAGATTGTATGCCCAGTATACATATGAGGACTGTTCAGTATAGATGGAAAATGTAAACAACATATGAAGCAGAACTTCCATCCTGCACTTAGACGGACATGTTTATTTCTGTGAGTTCCAGAAAACACCCTGTAGTATAAGGAAATAGAATGGCAAATTTGAAGGAGCACTTACAGTTTCCTGTAAATGGAGAAGTGCCATAGGATTGGCCCTGAGTTAATCAGTGGACATCTTAGCAAGGGTAGTTTTATTTTAGTAGTGAGAACAAAAATCCATTTGAAGTAGGGGGAAGAGATAACAAGAGGAGAGATGGAGTAAACAGCATAGAAAGATTCATACGGGGAATGAAACAATAGAGTGGCTAGAAGCTAGAAGGGGAATGCGGAACAAGGCAGGATGTATTGTACTGAGATTGTATGTCAGTGCATACAAATGAGGACTGCTCAGTAGAGTTGGAAAATGTCACCAACATATGAAACAGAATGGGTATCCCTGAGACTGTTGTCACTGAAGGAATGGACAGAGGTGATGAGTCCTTTATGCCATTCAGTATCATCTTAAAAAGGCATTTCCTGGTATGTATGCAGTGTCAGATTGCTCTCTTTTGCATTTCCCTGGCCTATGCTGTTCTTAGCATTCATCACTATCTATGCTTATCTTCATTTTTCATTGAAAACTTGCCTTTCTGTAATACATACCCCACTAAAGTAAGCATCATGCCTGCCTTACTCAGTGCTTACTAACCAACACATTGCAGGTCACTAACCAAATATTTGTCGAGTGAATGAATCAACTGATGGATGGAATAAAAGAGCTTGATAGTCACTTCTCCATGTGATAAGGAAGGTCCACTGTGAAGGTTCAGTCCTGTCAGTCATAGCCCCTACATCAGTCTAGGGCAGTGGTTCTCAACCTTACTAATGCTGCAACCCTAATACAGTTCCTCATGTTGTGCTAACTCCCAACCTTAAAGTTATTTTTGTTGCTACTTCATAACTATAGTTTGCTACTATTATTAATCATAATATAAATATCTGATTTGAAGATGGTCTTAGGTGACCCATGTGAAAGGGTCTTTTGATCCCCAAAGGGTCGCAACCCACAGGTTGAGAACCGCTGACATAGGGTTGCCAGTCACTAGCACTGGGATTATGAGTATACATCACCATGTCTGGCTTTTCACATGGATACTGGGGATCAAATTCAGGTACTTAGGCTTGTGCACCAAACACGTTAGTGAAGGGCCATTCTTAAGACAGAGAAACTTGACTTTGTAAGTTCATATCTTGGCAAAAGCCATTTCAGTGGTATGTTGGCAACAGAAAGCCTATTTGAGATGGGAGAAGGGACATGATCAGGACTCTGCAGGTCTCCTGTTAGTTCCCCTGCCTTCCATATCCAATTCTACATGCTTTCTCTACCATTTCCTAACTTCCCCAGCATCATCAGTGAACAGTTCAAATCCTGGCAGAAGAGAAAATAAATTCAATAGTCATACTGATAGATTGATTAACTGCCCTTGGTTTTCCCAGCGACTATGTTTGTTAGCCTTTGTTAGTAGCTGTTCAAACACCTGCCACTCAAGGGTTATGGTGCAAAAGGGAGAAGCAGCCTTTCCTCCAGCTAGCTTGCTTGTGAACTCTCTGTGGGTGTGTGACATTACAGAAATAGAATAGCACTTGCGGTTACTTAGGATTGCAACAGAGGGAAACGTGAATTTGCTTTGCAGCTGTTCTTTGCAAAATGGACCCATCGAAGGCAGTCTTATTTTTTTCCATTTAAAATTCTTAATGACAAGGTCAAGTGAGTTGGCTTGGGTGAAATGAGCTGCAGCAGGGACCAATATTTGCCAGCATCTGAGCAGGTGCCTGTTCTCTTGTTGAGACCCTGGTCAGGTCCAGGAGCTATACTAAATAGGATTGTGGAATGATTTGGAATTTAGCTGTGGATAGTTTGGTTTTCAACTCCAATATTTTCTAATTTAATGCAGTTTTGCCTAGATTTGCTGGTTCCTAGGAATTTAGTTTCTTTCTCAAGTTTTTTTTTTTGGGGGTGTGTGTGTCAGTATTTGTTCTACTGCTATCTTGATAACATATCTCAGTACCACATAGTGTTTTTAGTTTGAATAGGGCTCATTACTTCGGTCTAAACAGTAGTTTGGGAACTGGTTTTCCCAGCTAATGCAATAGCCCAAAGGCTAGCAATTCCATTTGGAAAGCTTAATGTAATATTTATTAGATTCTGGAGATTAATGTTGTTAATTCTTGATTGTCTGGATGTGGTTTGTAAATATTATCAAATCCTCCCTTTTCAGATTCTGGTCAGTAAATTATACTGGAAAAACAAATTTCACAGTAAATGAGTTATTTGATATGCACAAAATCTCTTTGTTCAATATGCGTATTTTAGAATTTTCTTTTGGTTCACTGTGGGACATTATCTGATCTAAACAAAATATAGATGGAGTAGCTTGGTACAGTTAGAGAACCCAGCTTTGGATTGAGGGTCCTGTACCAGCACTGACCATCTGTGTGCTATTAGACAAATAATGTTTAAGCATTTTGAACAAGTTTGGGCTTGCTCATACTCAAATATGGTATAATCAGAACATCTGTTCTCTATATTTCTTAGGACTATTGTGAAGTGAACAAGAAACTGAATCCTGTTTAACTTCCATGTCATTATTGAAAATGCTACATAGTTGTTTAATAAAATCAGCTTGTAAACTATAAAGAAATATGTACATATACTGGGATTCATTTTGTTTCATAATCTAAATCCTTCCTATTTCTCCACTTCTTCCTCTTCTTCCCCTTTCTTCTCCTCCTACTTGACTCATTTCAGTTAAAGTTCCTCCTCTTCCTTCTCCTCCTCTCTCTCCTCCTCTCCCTCCTCTTTCCTCTCTTCTGCTCAAGCTATAATACAGAATGAAATATTGGTTGTCAAAAGAGCCTTAAGCTTTGCTCCTGATACACAGCACCAGTGAAACACTTGGCCAGTGTGACTTGCTTCACTTGCTGTCTTAATTATTCATCCTCGTGTTCACTGTCACTCACATACTTATTGGTTAGTTTTTCCACTTGACACAAGCTAGCCACTGAAATGAGGAACCTCAATTGAGAACATACCTCTATCAGATTGCCTGTATGCACATCTGTGAAATATTGTCTTGATTAATGATTGATGTAGGAAGGCCTAGTTTACTGGGGTAGGTGCCACCCTAGGCAGATGGTCCTGGGTGATATAATACAGCAGGCTGAAAAGCCATGGGAAGCAATCCAGTAAGAAGGGCTCTTCAATGGTTTCTGCTTCAGTTCCTGCCTTCCAGATTCCTGCTTGAGTTCCTGTCCTGATTTATTTCCATAATGGTCTGTGATGTGGAAGTGTAAGCCAAACAAACTGTTTTCTCCCCAAGTTGCTGTTGGTTATGGCATTTTATAACAGTGATAGAACCATATCTAATACATTTCTGAGCATCTCTGAGATAGAGTTGGTTCTGTGGTGATGTTAGAAAATCAAGACGTGGTCCACATCTATGAACAGAATTATTCTAGAGACAAAAGCTGGAGATCAACACACCTTTCGTAATATACCATAACTTGGCTGTTTAATCATATTGAGAAAATAGGAAATTGAATTTCTTCCCTAACCCACATGTCCTGCAGTAGGAGATTAGGAGAGAGGAGTACATTTTTCTGTTTCCATGGAAATGGACTTGATCAGAAAGGCAAGAGACGTATAGTGATCACCTAGATAGCAGAATATTGTCTTCCTACAGGGGACATGTTGATATGGATGAGAAGGAGCACCAGATGCCAAGAAAGGAAAATAAAGATTTGGGATTATTTTGTTCAAAAGACACTGAGATGTGGTCAAATAGTTGTAGAAACAAACATTTATGGAGCATGTATATTGAGAGTAAATACTTTTTCTCTAAGAAAATGAAAGTGGGTGGGTAGAGAGTTGGAACAGATCTAGAAAGAACTGAGGGTAAATATAATCAAAACATATTGTATGAAATTCTTTTTCCCTTTTATTGAAAATAGATTCTTTCCTCATACTATATATTCTAGTTGCAATTTTTCCTTCCTCTACTCCTCCCAGCTCCTCTCCATTTCCCCTCTCATCCACTCCCTTTCTGTCTCTCATGAAAGAATGAGTTTCTAAAAGATAACAACAAACATGACAAAAATAAAATATAATAAGATAAAACAGAAACCATCACATCAAAGTTGAACAAAGAAGCCAACAGAAGGAAAAGAGCCCAAGAGAAGTCAGGAATTCCATAAAAGTACTAAACCGAAAGCTTAACTATATAGAGAGAGGACCTGTTGCAGACCCTAGCAGGCCCTGTGCCTGCTGCTTCAGTCTCTATGAATTTATAAATGCTTTGCTCAGGTGATTTAGGGGGTCTTGTTCTCCTGGTGTCCTCCATCCCCTCTGGCCCTCACACTCTTTCTGCCTCCTCTTTTGTGAGATTCTCTGAGCTCCAAAGGGAGGTATTTGGAGACATCCCATTTAGAGGTCTCTCACTCTCTGTGTAATGTCTGGCTGTGGGTCTCTGTATTTGTCCCCATCTATTGCAAGAGGAAGCTTTTCTGATGATGGCTGAATAAGGCACTGATCTATGAGTATAGCAGAATATCATTAGAAATGATTGTATTACTACTTTTTATTTTCATTTAATACCAGTAGTATTTGGTTTTATCCTAGCTTTCTGGGATATCTAGTCTGGTTCTTAAAAGGTTGGGCACCCTCTCCACACCTATTCAGCATAGTACTTGAAGTTTTAGCTAGAGCAACAAAACTACTAAAGGAGATCATGGGGATACTGATTGAAAAGGAAGAAATCAAAGTATCTTTATTTGCGGATGATATGATAATATACAGAAATGACCCTAAAATTTCCACTATGGAATTCTTACAGCTGATAAACACATTCAGCAAAGGAGCTGGACATAAAATTAGCTCACAAAAATCAGTAGCCCTTCTGTATGCAAACGACAAACAGACTGAGAATGAAATCAGTGAACCAACACCTTTTACAGTCTCCTTAAATAACATTAAATATCTTGGAGTAACTCTAATCAAGCAAGTGAAAGATCTGTATGATGAAAACTTCAAATCAGTGAAGAAAGAAATTGAAGAAGATATCTGAAGATGCCAAGATTTCAGTTGCTCATGGATCAGTAGGATTAACATAGTAAAAATGGCCATCCTACCAAAAGCAACTTACAGATTTAATGCAATCCCCATCAAAATTCCAACACAATTCTTCAAAGATCTTGAAAGGACAATTCTCAGCTTCATATGGAAACACACACACACACACACACACACACACACACACACACACACACACA
>CABHPR010135045.1:22842-44949 GCA_902168415.1 Peromyscus melanophrys
ACACACACACACACACACACACACACACACACACACACACACACACACAACCAAACCAAACCAAACAAAATAACAGAATAGCTAAAACAATTCTGAATAATAAAAGAACTGCTGGAGGTATTATTATTCTCGATTTTAAGTTGTACTATAGAGACTTGGTAATAAAGACAGCATGGTATTGCATAAAAACACTCATTGACACACAAATTGGCATCAATTTGAAGATCCTTGCATAAATCCACACACCTATGGAAACCTGATTCTTGATAAAGAAACCAGAAATAAACTAGAAAAAAGACAGCATCTTCAACAAATGGTGCTGGTGAGTGTAGAAGAAGGCAAATGAATTCATACTCATCACCCTGCACAAAACTCAACTCTAAAATGATCAAAGACAACATAAAAGCAGATACACTGAACCTGAAGAAAAGAAAGTGGGAAATAGCCTTGAACTTGTTGGTGCAGAGATGATTTTCTGAACAGAACACTGATTGCGCAGGAGCTAAGATCAACTATTAATAAATAGGACCTTGTAAAACTGAAAAGCTTCTGTAATACAAATGGGAAAAGATTCTTACCAACTCCATATCCAATAGAGGACTAATATCCCAAAATATAAAAACTATAAAGAACTCAAGAAACCAGACATCAAAAGCCCAAATAATCCAATTGAAAAATGGAGTACAGATCTAAATAGAGGAAACTCAAATGCTTGAGAAACACTTAAAGAAACATTCAACATCCTTAGCCACCAGGAAAATGCAAATCAAAACTACTTTGAGATTCTATCTTACACACCTGTCAGTATGGCTAAGATCAATAACATAAGTGGCAGCTCATTCCGGTGAGGATGTAGAGCAAGGCGACCACTCATACATTGCTGGTGGAATTTCAAACTCATAAAAGAACTATGGAAATCAGTGTGGCGATTCCTCAAAAAAGATGGGAATTATCTACATCAATATCTAGCTATATCACTCTTGGGCATATAAGCCAAAGGACGCTTCATCCTACCACAAGGACACTTGCTCAACCATGTTCATTGCTCCTCTATTCATAGTGGCTAGAAATTGGAAACATTCTTCTGTCCCTCAACAGAAGAATGGATAAATAAAATGTGGTACATTTATACAATGGAATATTACTTAGCTGTTTAAAAAATGACATCATGAAAATTGCAGGCAAATGGATGGAACTAGAAAGAAATCATCCTGAGTGAGGTAACTCAGACCCAGAAAAAGAAATATGAAATGTATTTGCTTACATGCAGATATTAACCATTAAGTAAACGATAGCCAAGCTACAATCTGTAGACCCAGAGAGGATAGGTATAGAGGAAGGGACGAGGGGGCACATGGATCTCCCTGGGATGGGGAAATAGAACAGATTTTATGCATGGACTTGCAGGGGTAAACAGGAATGGGAGGATGAGCTGGGGAGAGGGAGGGGATGTGAAATTGAGGAAGGGAATTCAGGAAGGAGGAAGAGATATGGGATAAGGGAGGGAATTCAGGGAGAGACAGCTAGAACTAAGGGGCATTTGAGGGGTGATGTGAAAACTTAGTGCAGTGGAAACCTCCTAAAAGATATGAAGGCAATCCTAATGATGTCTCTAAATAATGGGGGTGATGGAGTCCTAACTGGCCACCTCTTGTCACCAAATAAAGCGTCCAGTACCAGGAGTGGGTTACATCCAATTGAGTTGTTGGCCAAAGGGGTCCCGTGGAAATTCCCAAACAACCCAGGCCATTGGCAAGACAATAGATTGCTCTCCACAAACTGACAGCAAGGCCCCATTGCTGAACACAACACCCACATAACTCATTGACCATGGAGAGGTAGAACTAGTACCTACAAAGAACCTTCACCTCTATATTCTAGTGTCCTTGATACAGAAAGGTACTCAGCAGGCTACCAAAAGAGAAACATAAATACTAATGCAGCCACAAAGCCTTTGGTATACAATAATGTTCAGCTGTAAAATATGCTAGGGCAAGACGGGACAAAGCTGTGGGAGTAACCAACCAACATCGGATTTGACTTTTAAGGCCTATTCCATGAGAGGGAACCCATATCCAACACTGCTTGAGTGACCAAGAACCAGAGACTGTATGAAATTCTTAAAGAATTAATAAAATATTATTTTTAAAAAATTAAGAATTAAATATATATACATATATATGCCAATATCTCCACAAGCACAGAGACACACATTAATACATGCTATCAGAGGTACTAAGAGTCATGTGGAAGATGCTGCCTTTAGGATATTTAGGACTGAGAATGATGTGTCAGGGAATGATAATTAGGCTGGGATGAATGATGCCTAGTGATAAGAATAACAAAAGCAAGAACAGGTAGACATTGGTACTTCCTGTGTGCTAGGGATCATATTTAATGCTTACTACACACCATCTATTTCTTCAGAGTACGTAAGTAAAAAGAACTAACCCTATAAAGGTGATGAAAAAGAGTCTCAGAAGGTTAAGAAAGTGACCAAGATGAAGTCATTGGTGAGAAACAGCTGAGAGATTTGAGCCTGTGTCTATATAATTCCAAAGCCCAACAATTTAACCATTATTGTAGTGTATTAGGCAGTTTTTTATTACTGTAACAAAATACCTGACACATGGTACTTATTTTTAAAAATGGTTTGTTCAGCTCATAGTTTTGGAAGTTTGAAGATTCTAGTTCAGTTCTGATGAGTTCCAATTGGCATATGGTATTCAGCGAACAGTGTTGGCAGGGTTGTCTGATGAACAGCCACATCTGGAGCTGGGAGGCAGAGACAACTATGTGGGATACACTTGTCCTTTGTATTGGGACGCACATTCAGAGAGTGTGGTCCAGTGACCTAAGGACCTCCCATAACTCTTAATGATTCCATGACACATCAGAGTACCCTGACCTGAGGACTAAGTCTCTGACCACACAAACCTTATACATTATACCCAAACAGTAGCAAATATTCAAGATGTTCATGAAGTGTTGGGTAACCCAACCCCTCTGGAAAGGTAGCATATTACCTATTTCTGAGATTTGGTTCTGCCCTTAGATTGAATCTCCAAACATAGAATCAAGCATGTCATAAAGGAATACTGCAATAAAGGATATGTTGGGGGGCAGGGACTCCCCACTCTAAGAAAAGTCTTGTTCTGGCTTCCTCACCCTGGGCCCAGAATAAATCTCAAAAACTGGTTCTCTCCCTCTTTTGTGACAAAATTTTTATATTCTCTCTCTCTGAGCTCTACTTGTCTCTAAAAGTACTCTCTCTGTTCTGACGTATGGCTGCCCCTCCCATGCCCCCTGGAAGTTCATTGGCCTCCTTTCCAGAGCAGAAAGTGGAACTGGAGCCTCATGGGCTGATTTCCCTCACACTGGTTCTGAGGAGACAGCTTATGGCGGTGCTATGAAGAGAATGCTTTACAAAGCTCTCAAAGGTGCCAAGGAGCTGAAGCAAGCAGAAAGAGCCTGAGGAGAGATCTGAGGGTTGCCTGTGGGGTGTGGAGAGTTGTCATGTAAAAAGGAACAGGACAATCTGATGATCTCTTGATCATTAGATGAGGATTCCTTTGCCCAGTGGTCTCATTTGATCCATGAAGCTGTTGAATAGGTATTAGACCTTGTCTGAGATTGCTGGGGATGACAGAAAAACTGATTTGTTGAATATTATTTTAACAGTAATGCTACCACACAAGAGAACAAGTACCCCATTGGAAGGAAGGCTCTCTTTTGCTGTCACTATGTGAATAGGAGCTGTTACTCTCAGAAGCATCCATATACCATTGCCCAATTGAAATATGTGAGCTTGTGTGTAATTTTAACATTTCTACAAATCACCTTAGAAATATAAGGAAATAGGGGAAGTTAGCCTATTATTATATGTATTTTACTTAACACTACAAATTTAAATGGTTTCAGCATTCCATCTCAGTATTCATTATAAGACTTATTAAAGCAGCATTTTACATTCCATGATGCTGAAATCCAGTGTGTTTTTTGTACTCAAGGAATCTCTTGATTTAGACTACATACATTTCAAATGTTTAGTAAGCTATAACTACTGTGTCAGAAGATACAAAGGACTAGGTGACTCCAAACTTATTGTTCCTTGATAAGCATTCATTGAGCAACTACTGTTTCTAGACACAACACTAAGCCCTCCATGAGTAACAATTTATGCTGGGGGTGGGCAGTAAGAATGCCTCAGTGATTGGAACTCCAATCACTAAGTGATAGGGACTCCACTTCAGAAAGAATGAATTTGCATTCTTTTATCTCAATTCTTTGGTAATTCCCAGCAGAAGGTGATAATTATTAATCTTTCATTAAATGAACATAGTAACTCACATCTGACCAAAGTCATGTAGCTCCACATACATTGTTGGCTGTAGGTAAAATGTGAACATTTGAGTTCTAGAGTTTATTCATTATACTTGACTAAAACTTTATCTATGATGTGTAACTTATCAATTCCAACTCTCCTTTGTCCTGGAATCAGCCAGTCCAGTCTTTGTTCTATGAATTTGACTCTTCTCAGGTATTTGAAATAAATAAAAATCTGGTATTTGTCCTGATGCCCTCAAAGTTCATTCACGTTGTCACATATTGCATATTTTACTTTTTAAAGGCCAAATGGTCTTTCCTTGTGTGTTTATATGTGTGTGTGTGTGTGTGTGTGTGTGTGTGTGTGTGTACACTATATTTTTTGTGTGTATACATACATCTTAATGTGTGTGCAGGTACACATTTGCATGTGTATATGTGCCTGTGGATGCCAGAAACCAGACTCAGGTGTCATTCCTCAGGCAACATCCACGTTTTGAGACATAGTCTCTTCCCTGACCTGGAACTCTCCAAGTAAACCAGGCTGGCTGACCACTGAATGCCAGGGAGCCACCTTTCCAGGGCTAGGATTACAAGTACATACTTCTGGGCTTTTTAAAATGGGAATTAAACTTAAGCAAGCAATTTACCAACAGAGCTATCTCCCAGGACCTATAAAACTTTCTTCATTATCTGTTAGTGGTCATGTATGTGGCTTCCATGCCTTGGCTGTTGTGAATGATGCTGTAAAGGAGAAAGAAGTAGCCTTATTGCAGTAGGATGTCTTTAAGATTATGATTTAATTTCTTCAAAATAAATACCTCAAAGCTGCATTGATGGAGCACAGTAAGTCTCATTTTAATGGTATTTGCAGAATCATTGCCCCATTTCCTATATTGGCTGCGTGATTTTGATTCTCACCTGCAGTGTAGGAAACTTCTGGTTCCTCCAATATCATGCCAACACTTGACTTCAGTCTCTTCATCCAAGGTATGAGAAAAGCAAGCAGACATTTATCCCATACTGTATACAAAGAGTATCTCAAAATTAATTATGAGCTTTTAAAGCTGAATTATGAGCATTTAAAGTCAGAAACTATAAAGCCCCTAGAAGAAACCATAAGAAAAAATATGACATTATTCCAGGCAATGATTTCATAAATGTGACAACAGAAGCATAGACAACAACAAAAATAAGTAGGCCAGCATCAAATGAAACAACTGTAGCACATAGACCACCATCAACAGAGGGTAGGTAGCCTACAGAATGAGAGAAAATACTTGCAAAGCATGTATCTAGTAAGGTGTTAATCTGATAACATTTGGGATCCCACAATCCCTGTATGGACAGATGTTCATAGCACTAATAAGAGAAATGCAAATTAAAACCACAAGGAAACACTTCATACCTATTAGAGAGCAGTTATCAGAAAGTCAAGAGACATCATCTGCTGCTCATAACCCACTGAGCCTGGATATATGGGAGGCACAGAAGATGGTGCAATTGGTTGGGTCCTTGTTCCAATCTGATGATTTCTTATTGTCCTCATTAGGCAATCCATCACTTTAGGCATTAGTCTCCGCTTTTCAGTTGCCCAGATTGTGAATATCATTCTGCCAAGAACTTTATCTGAGACATTATTAAATTTTAATAGGACAGTATCCATAAACATGCCAATCTAGAAAGTTCTGAGGTCAAGGTGCAAAAACAAAGTTGTGACTACTGGGATAAATTTCAAGTAAGCATGAGTGACTGGCAATGTCAAAAGAAACGGGGAGGTCAAGTCTGGAAGTCTAAGGAGCCATTTCATCATAATGGTGGAGCAGAAGCCAGGCCAGAGGGGGAAAGCAAGAACAGTGAGAAGGGTGAAGCAACCTTTATGTACTGAGTCTCCTCTAAAAACACATTCCATCAGACTGGACTTCCTACAGTGGATGAGAACGGGCTTGAGAGAGACTCCAATTCTTTAAGTGCATCACATTGTGTGAATGCTAACTTCCAAGTGCTTCCAGGTCATAATAACGGTGTTATTTCTCATCCTCAATTTCATTCTCGTTACAATGAATCCATTGAAAGGAGAAATGAATTGGGAGAGATGAAGGGGTTATGGTTACCTTGATCAATTACCTGGATTCTGGGTGGGTGTTCTATAAGGGGCTCTGTTGTCTTGAAAACTACGAGCAAGCATTTTCAGAGTTTGCATGCTGGCTGCTGTTCAGCTTACTCATAGTTTTTAATCCACAGAGAAAAAGCAGTGGAACAGAGAACAGGAAATTTCACCAAGCAGCAGGAACTGTTGAAATGGTCGCTCTGGCAAGAAACGACCCAGAACCACTAACCACAGCCCCAGACTTGTGTCTTCATTTCCTTTGTACAGTGTTTGGCCAGAAAACAATTGTGCTTGAAATATCACTCCTTCAATAACAAAAGAAAATATGTTGATTATTAAAACAACACGTTGGACTATTTTGTTAAGAACTAGGCATGTTTTAGCTTATTTAATTTTTATGAATATGTGAGTCCCAAATAGTTTTGTTAAATCACATTTTATAGAATAGAAAATAAGGAAGAGAAATGAAAAGTGACAGAGCTGAACAGTGGACGCCAGAGCCCCAGTTCTCACATAAAAGTCACATGGTCTGTATTATATGCAACAGGTCATTTAAAATTTAAACAGAGAAAACACTCTATGTACCTCTTGAAGAACTAGGAATGAGTGCCTGGATGTCAAGGCCATGGAAGTAGCTAGATAATCAGAATAAGGCTCATAAATTCCATCATGGCCACTAACCATAAATGCATGTGATGTCTGTGGAATCATAAACAAGCAAACCAGTTGAAAATTCAGCATGTGTATTATAGACCCTCATGATCACTATTACAGCAATAGTACAAATTAAATCTGTCCTAAAACTAATAATCCATTGTTACTAGAACAACCCAGATGTTGGTAGGAGGGTCACATGGACAAGAAGTGGTGGGATTTCACAGTTAAGGTCCTAAGTGGAACAGAAGGACTAAGGCTATCTCAGATGTTTACATGAAGGTGGACATGTCCTTTGCTTGTTCAATATGGTAGCTGCGTGTGTTCACCGAGTATTGGAAATGTAGCCAGCATGACTGAGAAAGGAAAGTTTAGTTGTGTTTAATTTTAATTATTTTAAATAAAATGAGGTTGCTGTACAGACAGTGCAGAGATTGAGAATACAATAATCTTTTCATGGAATTGTTCTAATAAAAATACTAAATTAATTTTGTACCAAATCTAAGCTTGTCCATCCTAGGATTTTTCTCATGCTTACTCATTACATGCATCTCACTTAAGCTGGAACAGAAAGGAGGAAAGCAATGATTCTAAGGCAGACATCTACCAAAGCTAAAAATAAAAAGGTGGGGCTTCTCATCCTCACTTTGACATCAAATTAGTCACCCAATCCTGGCTGTTGTACCCTACGGTATCTCTCAGATGTACTGCCTACTTCATGTGCTGTTTGTCTTTGACTATTGTTCTGATTCCAGCATCATCACCCTTAGCCCACACACAAAGAGGAGTCACCATGAGTCACCCCCACACAAAGACAATAGAGGGCTAGCCTGCTGAAAACAACTCTACTGATGTTCTCTCTTCTCGGAAACCACTGCTGTCTACTTACTAGTTGCATACAGGCTAAACCAGAACCCCTAGTCTGGATTTTAAAGTTTCCCTGTGTAGGCTGAATTTTGTGCCTGCTTCATTTGACCTTCAAATTCCCATGTTGAAGATCTAGCCCACAGTAGTAATCAATACATGACCAGATCTGAGATAATTCACACAGTGATGCTTGAATTAAAGTGGGTTCAGTAGGGTGGCCCTTAATCTAATCTGACTGGTGTCCTTATGGGATGTGGACACACAGAGAAATGTGAGCCATGTACAGAGACCATATGAAGACACACCCAGAAGAGGCCATGTGCAAGAAAAGGCAAGCAAGTGAAGCTTGCTCTACTGATAGCTTGCCCTTGGACTTCCAGACTTCAGAACTGTGACAAAATAAATCTGTTACTTATGCTGTTGAGTCATGGTGTTTGTTATGACAGCCTAGCAATCAAATAAATTGGCCATTTAGCTCAAACTGTGTGTTCCAACTGGTCATCTGGCTTTTGCTTTTGCTCACCTGGCCATAAAGCCTAAGGCCCAGCCTACTTCTTATGATGGATGGTTTCTGTTGGGACCACTTGTGTTGATTGTTTCTAGATCCAGCTCAAACCTCATCCTCTATCATCGGGGAAGCTATCCCAGATGGATGGTCCTTCCTTAGCTCTCTGCTGATCCTACATCTTCAACTGTATCCTCCTCTTCTCCTGCTTGATGTTGTTGGAGGGTCATGAGCAAAGTGTCTAGAAAGAATGCCCTTCCAAGCCTCTCTCCTGTGGGCCACTGAAGCACATCTATCTGATGAGTAAGATGATACTGGAAGATGTTAGGTGGAGTTCAAGAAAGGCCTGTACACGGGCTGTAGATGGAGCTGACATTTGTTTTCTCTGCCTTTCACTCGATTCCATTCTTTTTCCTTGGACTAAACATAGTTTCCAGAGTACTTACCTCGAAACCACAGAGACTGTTAAGATATAAAATGTTCTCAGTTCATGAAAATAATATGTGAAATGAGGAATATGTTGGCTATCTTGATTTAATAATTTCATAATGTATCCAATGATGATAGAGTAATGCCATAGTCAAAGTGAGACTACTCATATGGCAGTCTCATAAGGTAAATAATGGAGTTAAAAATTCCTATCGCCTGATGACGTCATAGCCCTAATGACATCATAGACAGCTTTTCAGTCTGGTGTAGTGAGGTTGGTGTCATTTAACCTTGTGCACCATCAAACATATAAAGTATATCACACACAACACATATATACACACATACAGTATATCATAAACCATATGTCTGTTGCTAAATATACTATATAATACCATACTATACTATACTTTTAAATACTTATTTTAGAGAATGTGCTTTATAATAAAACAGTAGTTTACAATAAAGTGGCATAACATGCATTATCCATCTCACACTTACCATGGTTCTTGATTAGATTTAAAGGCTACCTGGAAACTATGTACGATAGCTCACACCTGTAATCTCTGCAATTGGGAGGTTGAGACAGGAGGTTTGCCCTGAGTTTCAGGACAGGGAATAAGGTAGAAGGTGATAGAGGAGGACACCCGACTTCCTACTCTGACCTGCATGAGTACTCATGATGTGTTTGTTTATTGGTAGCACATGTATACATGCACATTGCATGCACGTGTGCACACACGGATAGAGATGTGTGTGTGTGTGTGTGTGTGTGTGTGTGTGTGTGTGTGAGAGAGAGAGAGAGAGAGAGAGAGAGAGAGAGAGAGAGATCATACTGAGTGCATAACCCATCCACCTATGTGTGTATACATGCACTCTGTCATGTTTGTACAATGATGAAAATGTCTAATAACACAATTCTCACAACATACCCCCAGTAGTAAACATTGTGTAATTGTATACATATCAAACCATCATACCATGTGCCATGTTTTATTGTTGATTGCTCCTTCATAAAGCCAAAGGGAAATACATTATACAGAAATTTGTCCCTAGATTATTCAAAAGCCTTGAAGAAACACCAACCACATGTGCTTCTAGCATTCTTGACATACAAGAAAAATGAAGTCCTTCCTTGTGTATGGATTTTTTTTTTTTACCAGATTCTTTCTGCCCAATGACATGTGATTCCTGACAGACATGTGGTACCATGTTTTCTAGTGTCTCACAGTCTGGAGTTCCTCAGATATGTGCACTATTCTCATCTGTTAGAGGTTCTTTGAGGACAGAAGGCCCTGATTTTATCTTGTGTCTCCTACCAGTTCTGGCTTTGGGATGTGTTCGATGAAAGCTAGTGGAATTTTCTGAAGCTTTGTGAATCTTAGCTGAGGGGAAATGCCCTCTTTAGCCCCATCATCTCTGAAATGTTTGTTCTTCCGTAGATTTCAATGTAAGAACATAGATAGACCAAATGGTATGGTGACAGGTCAGCCTTCAACCACATTCGTATGCACTGTCTTGTTGAATGACTAGTTTTACTTATCTGTCAACTCTCTGGACAAAGGTATTTAAATTATACTATTTTTGTCTCAGTTTTCATCCTCCAGACAAACCATCAGGTCCTACTACGCTGCAAGTACATCTTACTCAATAGAAGAAAGGCACATTTTAACAGAAGATGAGAAAAACTTAGCCTTTGTATCAGTCAGCTTGGGCTGCCGTAACAAGTACCACAGATTGGGAGACTTGGTATAAATGTATCCTTCACAGTTCTGGATATTGAAGTCCGAGGTGAAGGCGAGAACAGGGTTGGTTATTCCTGTGTCTGATCCCATTTGCTCTCAGGGAGCCTCTTCATGTGTTCACATCATCTTTTCTCTCAGCACATGCACCCTCACAACTCTCTGACACAAGTCAGGCTGACTTAGAGCCCTGTCGTAGGACCTCTCCTTAAAGGTCATTTCTGAGCCAGGCAGTGGTGGTGCACGCCTTTAATCCCAGCACTCGGGAGGCAGAGCCAGGTGGATCTCTGTGAGTTCGAGGCCAGCCTGGGCTACCAAGTGAGTTCCAGGAAAGGCGCAAAGCTACACAGAGAAACCCTGTCTCGAAAAACCAAAAATAAATAAATAAATAAATAAAGGTCATTTCTGTATATAAGGTCACATTCTGGGGTACTGGGAGTTAGGACTTCAGCACTGGGAGCATAATTCAACCCATGCAGCCTTCACATGTGGCTTAAATTATGTGTGCAGAGAATACAATTAGAATTTAAGGCATGTCAAAGAACCCCAAGCCCCCACTTTAGAGAGAAAAAGACCCTCCTGTGTTTTAGCCACTGAGTTGGGCTTGGAGTGGATGGGCTGCTTTCTGGAACATTCCATGAAGAAGTAAAGGTGAGAACACAGAGACATTCCATTGAAACAAGGACACAGTAGCTTATTTATCTCTGGTCATTGTTCTACACAATACTTCCTTAGATGTTTCCCCAAGAGTCACTAAGTATGTGGACTGTTGAGCAGCATTTTATGATGAAGGTTTTTCAGCCAAGTAAATCTGGGGAATTGAAAGAAAGGAAGAAAGAAAGAAAGAAAGAAAGAAAGAAAGAAAGAAAGAAAGAAAGAAAGAAAGAAAGAAAGAAAGGGGAGAAAATAATGGGAGAGGACAGAGGGAGGGGAAGAAGGAAGGTGAAAGGTATAGGGGAAGGATTGAAAGAAAGCTGGGAAGAAGGCAGGGAAAGGAAAGAAAGTGAGGAAGAAAATAAATTTGTGGCTGGCTTTTATTTAAACTTGTTAATCCCTAGTAAAGCGTGTCCCATAGATCCGTTTCTCTCATTTTCTGGGTGGACCCTGCAGTGAAATAGCTGTGTGGGTGGCATTTCCACCTATGATTCCTGCTTTATGTGGGAAATGAATTTGCCTGTTATGTGAGAAACAGTGGGAAATGAGCAAGCTTTACTGCGCTGTGATCTCACCTTGAAGTCAGGAAGGATAATGGCTCATAAAACTTTGGAGTGGGAGGGACGGGGCCTGAGCGCTTCTCCTGATGTGCTGGTTGGGAAATAACCGAGCATGATGGAATGTTGCTGTTGCTGTGAGGGCTTATTAAGCCTGAGGTCATGAGGCAGGAGCTGCCTTTAACCATGGAGTGCAAACTCATGTTGTTGGGCTTGTAGCCTGCATGAGGGGGATGATACTCCAATAATGTGACTCTTGTTGGTCATTTCAAGCAGGGAAGTCCGCCCAACTTTTCTGCATGCCTCATTACATCTGCCCTGAAGAAAGCTATAAACCCTTGGTTTTCTGACTGCCCTGAAGCCATCGGATCTTTTTTAAAATCAGACTCTTAAAATCGGTTTTTCAAAGCTCTGCTCACCTTACCTACATTTGGCTGAACAGAAGAGTATAATGTGAATAAATTCTGATAGTAGTTTCCAAGAATCTTAAAACATTTCATGTCAACTGGGTTAATATGTGGATTTGAAACCTTTTTAATACTGAACCTTGAGATATTTGTTTTTTAATGATTATAATTGAAAACAACCTCACGTATAGAAGTATCCCTGTTTCTTGTGAAAAGCCAAATTAAGAACTGACTTGAATGAACATGAAGGTGGAGACTGTATCTTTTTATAAGGTCATTTCTTCATTTGAACATTCATTTAATTTTAGGTACTATAGGGTCAGAGGGAGGGCGACCAACTGTCTTGGCTTCTGGGAGATTGAGAAGGTTCATATTTAAACAAGGTAAGTTCATCACCCAAGTTTAGAGATAAAATCAATGATGGCTAAAATATTCCAGGGATCAGTATAACAGTGCCTGAACCATGGACTTTCTCTGATTGCACAGAACACAAAAGAGGCTACTCATTTACCAAACTCTATGTGTTTTTTTTATTTAAACTTTAATTTTAAAATGATTGACTGCTAAAGTTAATCAGTGAAATCATATGGAAGTGTATTGATTACTTTCCTACTGCTGAGATAAAGACCGTGATCAAATGCAGCTTAGAGAAGAGAGGGTTTGTTTACTATTAAACAAGGGACTGGAGTCCATGATGGCATAGGGAAGGCCTGGTGGCAAGGGCAGGAAGCTGAGAACTCACATTTTGAACCGCAAGCATGACACAGAGTGAGCAAGCTTGTGCTGGCTGGAGTGTTTGAGCTATCAAAGTGGACCTTCAGTGGTCCACCACCTCCCATGAAGCCTCCCAACTCACTGGAGACAACAAAAAGCATCTCACTAGAACCACCACACCTGCTTAATCGCCAAACTTTAGCACGATGACATACATGTTTGTTTGTTTGTTTCCACTCAAAACTCCCTTGAGTTTTGCTTTTTTGCTGTTTGAAAAGTTGTGTTTCAAAAGTAACTGGCCCTAACTGAATATTGGAATAATAGTTTTATTATTATTAATTATGTGACATAATAGCTGGATTGGACAAAGCAATGGGGGAAGGAACAGAAAGAGGAAGGAAGGGGGAGCCCGAGCTTTGGCAAGCACAGTGTATGAGATACAGCTAGGAAATTGATTTCGTATGCACTCAACAGCCTGGGACAAGTCAGAGAAAGACTCACAAAGCCTGTGCTATGGCAGAGACAAAACCGGGGTACAGTTAGTCTGCCAGATCCGTGGCCATGAATTACTCACGGGTTCAGATGACTTCTGTTCTATTTGGCTCCTTCACATTATAGAGGTTCGGTGGATATCATCAGTTAAATGAATGTGTAAGTCTGAACTCTGACTTTGTATTACTGATTCCTATCCCATGCTAAAAACCACATGCACTGGGCAGGCGCTCTACCACCGAGCTTCCTCCACAGCCTAGGAGCCACAGCTTAGCTCACAGACCTTGATTTATCGAAATAGCAACTTCCTGCCCACAGTTAACAAACTGCTTGTTTTAATTTATATACATGTTAAAGTGTCTTTTGTGGCGTCTGATTTCCTATGGAGTATGCAGGGTTATTTCTTAATCCAAGGGTTTGCCTAAAAGTGGATGCAGTCTGTAGAAGAATGATGATTATGGTTCCAATAATCACGTGGGTCTGTAAAGGGTGTTTACTTTCCCAGACACGTAAATCTGTTTCTGGATATCCTTGTTCACAAAAACCATGGCTTGTGAATGTGCAGGCCAGAGCCCCCTGAAATGATGGAGTATGCAAAGATACTGTCATACAGTTTTGCTTTGGACATTGACGAGAAGAACTGACCTGTGGATCAGTTGTGACACTGTCTCATTCCCATTCCATTAACTCCATCTATATCATTTCTACTTTTCTGTCCACCTCTGGCTGCATACAGCTTCCTCACATTCTGTCTCCTCCTCCTAAAAGAGTGTCCTCAAGATGGGTTTTTGGGACCTGCAAAAGAATTTCCTGGGACAGTCTTTTAAAAAGTGCAAATCGCAGAGCTGTTGTGTTGAGTATGTTTGCTTTTCTCAGGTCTGTATCCTGGCTCTTGTCCTTTGTGTCCCTGGCTCCTCTGCTGTCTTTCTTCTCTTGGCTTCAGTGAATGGAAGGCCTAGGAAGATGCAAGAGTGAGAGAGAACAGGATTGGCATACATTTTTCCAGGACCACATCACACAGCAGCAGCAGGGGTACAGTCATTTCTGCTGGAGGGCTCATCACCAGGGGTCCAACTCTCCCTGGCTTGGGTGACACAAACTCTATGCTTTGACTCTTGAGACTTAGGGCAGCGAAGGCCCTCTGCTGCCACTGTTTCAGCATTCCCAACAGGGCTTCTGAACCTTGCCATGTCTATGTGGGGAGGCTCTGATTGACTTTCCCGTGACCCATGTGAGATGAGTTCAGTTTTCTGATAAGTTGGATCTAATAAGCCAGACTCTGCTATGGCCCCCAAATCAGTCTTTGTTTCCTTTGCTTTTTATTATTTCTAATTGTGATAGAATTCAGTAAATATATCATCTACCGTCGTAACGAATTTGAAGTGTAGAGGCCAGTGGTGTGAAGCACACTCACGTGGTTGTTCACCCCGCTCCAGAATTCTATCCATCTTCCCAAACTGAGAGAGTCCTATTTAGCAGCCCTGGTCCTGGAAACCACCAGTCTGCTTTCTCTCTATTTCTATCTCTGCATCTGCCTGCTCTGGTACATCATGGAAGTGGACTCAGATCCTGATTTGTCAACTCTCATGGTCTCACAGGAGCTTGAACGGGCCTGTAAAAAGCTAGGCATAGCTGTAGTTCTAGAAAGGTTCCTTCTAGCTTTAATGGGATCTCTTTAGAGGGCATTAATTTTCCTTTCCTCATTATCATTCAGATACTAACACGATTTTCTTACTTTTCTCAAGCTCTAGGAGGTGGCCAGGGAGTAGTCCTGGCTCCCAACATTAACTGTGTCATTCACGTGTGTACCTGGAAGAAAATTACAAAGTTTCTTGACTTTTTGTCTTCATTCATGAATTTGAGAACTTCATGGTAGTTACTTAACCTGTTCTCTCTACCTTGTAACTGAAACATTCTATGTGGCTCAATTAGTATTCAGTCTGGGGTGGTTGAACTTCATCTGGAAACTGGCAATTTGTGGAGATGTTTTGGGTTGTCACAGCTGGGGTGGGAATACGGGTGTCATCTCATGGGCAGAAGCTGAGATTCGCTAAACATTCCTTCGGGGCAGCAGGACAGCTGACCAACATGAGATTTACCCAGGTGTAAATCATTAGTGACAAGGTTGAGAGACCCTGTCCAAGGGGAGACCCTGAGGCTCATGAGCAACAGCCAGGCTGTGCTTTCTCCGTAAATGTGCCCAGGGAAGACCACGCCTGTGAACCGCACGTGAGTGCTACAATGGGAGTGAATAGAGAGCCTATGTCGAGATGCTTTCCCCCTTGTTCAGTGTGCACTGTTAATGGGAACTACCATTTCCCAACAGGTTTCATTTCTGATGCTGAAATCAGCTGTAAATGAGTGTGCCGTCTGGGAGGGCTGAACTGCATAGAGAGAGCAGAGGGCTCCACTCACCTCATCCTCCATACCCCTACAGCTTTGTGTGAGAGTGAAATGCCTGTTTCGCAGTGGTAGTCTAGGCATGCGTTTTGAAAGAACCTTTGCTACAGGAGAGACGTTCGCCTTAGTGTTACACATTTCATTTGAAGGGAAGCTGGCCCTGGATGACACTTTGGAGGCCTCATGTCAACATGATGGTAGATCTGTTGCTGTGATTCGGCCTCATTGAATCTTGGCTGTAGATTTCATCTATCAGCACTCTTGGCTCATGGCCACCATAGACACACTCTATATACATAAGCTGTGCTTCTTCAGGACAGGATGCTGAAAATCCACTTGTGAAGACTGAGATGATTCCTGGGAAATACCCATGGAAGGGCTCAGATAATGCAGAGTGGTAGCAGGGGGGAGATTTTGGAAGTAAATGTCACCTTCATGCTGTTCCCTCTCCTCAGCCCATTTCCTAATGTGAAGCAGGTGGTGACTGAATGCTAAGGAGGTTTGTTCCATGCCAACCTGGATGCGTTTCATGATTGGGAATCGCAGGGGGGTAAGACAAGTGGCACAGCAACTGCCCTGTTCCCATGCTCCAGTGACCACGAGGACTAATTGCTGTGTTAACAAGAAGCAGGATTTATTCCGACTTGCTGGATCGACGAACACGTTCAATTTCCTCCACGCACAGCTCAGTTCTGCGCCTGCCATTGCATGTGAATTCCAAAGAGGCACCAATCAAGGGAAGCCTCCAGATGGCTACAAGTTCCCATTGCACAGTCTGGGATACCCCTGCTGCCGAGGAGAGCCCTGTAGGCTGGCGACAGCTAGTGTTGTCCTTGACTGTTTGCTGTTACAGCTTCTCTCCTGTGTCTGTACCAAAGCAGACGTACTAAATGAAGCCTGAGAGGCTGCACTAAAATCCAGGACCATTAGTGCTGGTTGGCCATAGGAAATGAGCTCTTGAAGGGAGGTTTGAGGGTAATGGAGTAGAAAGCAGCTAGCATGTAATTTCAAAACAGATACCCTTTCCCCTTCATAGACATTTCCTTAGCTCCCAATTTCAAAACAGATACCTTTTCCCCTTCATAGACATTTCCTTAGCTCCCAAATGGTCGGTCTCCTTACTCCCCTCTTAGTCCTTCCAGTTTGTTTACTAACACAGCTAGCGTGATGATTTTGAAGCCTGCGTCAGACCAAGTTATTCTTCTGTGCAGTTGCCCACAACAGCCTTACCTAACTCAGCAGACTCCTCCAAGCCATTCCCAAGGGCTGCAAGACTGTGTGCTCTGGATTCATCATGTCCTGACCCCATTTCCTCCCCATTCACTCTGCTATGACTACCCTCACTTCCTTAGGTACAAGCCATCAGAAAGTCTTCCCTTGGGCTCTTTACACTTGGAGATTCCTGTGCCTGGGATACTTTTCTCCCAGATGCCCACACAACTAGCTTCTTCTTTCAGCCTCCCCTCAAAGCTCTCTTTCTCAGAGTCAGCCTTGCCGACCAGCCTATAGAGCAAAGAGGAGTGAGCTGGTCTGACTTAGATCTCAGCACCATCACTCTCGTTGGGCAAGTGAACAGGATGAAAGGGCTGGGATCAAGGGGGGACAACTGGGGATTGTCGAGCAATACAAGTCAAAGCTGTTGGCAGCTTGGATTGAGGTCAGAGCAATGGGGTTGGAGAACATGGCTGGACTCAGAGGTTGCTTGCTGTTTCTCTCACTCTGCTCTTCTTCTTGAAATAATAATTGTATGGGTTGTGTGTGCCTGCGTGTGTTCCTGTGGGGTGTGTGTATGTCTGTGTGTGCCTGTGGTATGTGTGTGGTGTACATTGTGTGTGTGTGTGTGTGTGTGTGTGTGTGTGTGTGTGTGTGTGTGTGCGTGTGTGTGTGGTGTAATATGTGTGTGTGGTGTGCAGTGTGTGTGTAGTATATGTGTGTTGTGTGCATTGTGTGTGTGGTGCAATGTGTATTGTGGTGTGTATTGTGTGTGTGGTGCATGCGTGGTGAATGTAGGTGTTGTATGTGTATGATGTTTGTAATGTATATATGTGATGAGCATATGTGTGGTGTGTATATGTGGTGTATGTGTTTACTATGTGGTATTTGTTATGCGTGTGGTGAATGTAATTTTTTAAATCTGGGTCCTCTATGTAATAGAAAGCATGAACTCTCTGTCTCTTAAAGTCTGGCTTATTTTGCTTAACATGATGATCTCCAGTTTCACCTATTTTCTTGAAAAAGACTTAATTTCATTCTTCTTTGGAAGTGAATAAAGCTCTAGTATTCACATACTTTCTTCCATGCTCATATGTTGATAGACATCTAGACTGATTCTATATGTGGTTATTGTGGATAATGCAATAAATATGCCATCCTGCCTTAGCATTGTTTGGATGTATACCCAGCAGTGAAATGACTGGTTCACATGTTTGTCTTGTGTTTAGGTTGAATTTTTTAGGAGCCTCCATCCTCCATGCTGGTTTTCATAGTGGCTGCACTAGCCTCTCTTTTCACCCACAGAGTGTAAGAGGTTTGTTGCTCACACAGTCTCACCAGCACTTGTGTTTTTGTGAAGTTAGCCACTCAATGGGAATTTACTGGAAGAGGTTTTCTTTACCATATATATGATGTTGTTAAAAAAATCTCCATGTGGATAAAAACATCTGTGGGTTGTGGAAGTCACAAGATGTCACCAACCTAAGTGCTGACGACCTCTGGAACACAGGAGAGAAATACACTAGAAAAACCACTAGTGACTTCAGAATCCCCAGACAGTGGCCAGTTGGACAAGGCACTCCACGTTTTCCCTGTGCACTTACTAGGCCTGGACCAGCTCAGTGCACAACATCAGAGAAGGCATGTGAGTGCTGGGCTAGGTCTTCAAAACTCCAGCTTCTAGCTTAAATGAATCATAATCTCTCTGATCATCAGGATAGGAACTCTTCCCAGTGACTTATTCCTTACATATTCATAATTCTTCTTCCTATACCAACAATCAGCTTTAGACAACACATAGGAAAATTTCTGAGTCTAAGAAAACATTTTTTTTTCAAGCATCACAGGTGAGCATTTGGTCTTTGCTTATCAAAGAAGACAGTGAAACCAAATACCTATAATACCACAGTCCAAATTTATCACACCACACACCATATCTGCTCGACGATAAAAGCGGAGGGAGAAATAACGGTGGAAACAGGGAAGGAGTTTATTTGTGGGAGTTGTAACTTGACTCTCTAGTTCTATCTTCAGTTCCCAGATTTCCTGTGGCAATGAGTCAGCTACTAACCCAGTGAGACCCAGCACTTCATGTTTAGAGAACATACTTGAGTTTTGCTGTGGTTATTAAAAACTGGGCATGCGCAGGGCTGGAAAGATGGCTTGTGTAAAAGTCCTTGCCACGTGAGCCTGGCAATCTGATTTCCACTCCTAGAGCCCATGATGGAAGGACCGAGAACCAGCTCTGGAAATTTTCCCTCTTACCTTCACACACACCTCCCATCATCATCATTGTGTCATCATCGTCATTGTCCACAACACAACAGCAGCAGCAACAACACAACTACAGTAAGAATAAAAAATAGATAAACCTTGGTATGTGTTATGTAGCATGACTTGGAAACGAGGGCCACACCGTGGAGTGTCCTAACAGCATCTTGCACCACAGAGCTTTAATTTTGTGAGCAGAGGTTACCCAAATGACCACATCCCACCATGAAGAGCCAGCCCACAGACTAGACTGGACGCACCGTTGGGTTGAATCTTGCTATTTCCAGAACTCGCTGTTATAGAAAGCACCTGTGTCTAACCAGGCGTTGCACATCCCTGATTCATTTCCCATGACTGCCTAATTTATTGCCATTTCTCAGATTACTCACTGTTATTTAATGTGGCATTTTATTTGAGGAGGCGTGTCTGCTGAGGTACTCCGAATTATGGTGACCAGCAAGACGACAGACACAGTGTCCTTTGAGCAGTCTTCCAGATCTATGGAATCAGGAGCTATTTCTATTTTTTTTTTTTTTTTGGTCTTAGGGGTGGCAGGGGTGATTATTTTACAAACCAAATTGGGTGGAACATCTGTAAGATATGAGGTGAATTAAAACTCCTAAAAGGATCCACCAAAAGCCGGAGGATGTACTGGTCTAGATTTAGTCCAAAAGCTGTTAAACAGCGGTGGGTTTTATTCAGGCCTCACGGATGCAGACAGAGGGAATCTCACCTTCACTGCTGCTAGCTTCATTTTCTGCTGGGAGCATCAGAGCCCCAAATTGCTCTGTCCCCCACACAGTAGCATGGATGGCTATTTCTTCTGTCAGTCACTGCTTGTGGCTGCAGTGTACTTACCTCGGCAGCTCTGCACAGCTACAACAGTCAGTTCATCACTGTCAGCACCATAACATATATGAAACATTTCTAGAAGATCAGATTATTGGAGCCTGGCTGTGATAAGTCTTTCCTGAAATGGACCTTGACTAAGCTGGGAGGAAGCCTCCACGGACACCCGAGACTATTTTTTCTTTTCAGATCAGTGAGAGTTGAAAAGTTATTGTTTCAAGTTAATAATAGAAGACAATTGTGTGTAGACATGTGATAATGATCTTTATCGTTAGGGTTTCTCATCTTATAGAATGCAGCATGTGATAAAGAGATGAGAAAAGATTAAGCAAATCTGGACCTATTATCTCAATATATTACTGAAGATTCATTTCATATCATTGTCATGCTTTTGATTGTTTGGAACATGTTCCTGGAACATGTTGGGCAGAAGTCATCGTGCAATGTAAACTAAATACTTGTTGATAATATACAATGACCTCAATCTACTAATCTTCCTGCCTATGATACCCTGAGTCTTCTTGCAAATATTTTCCTCAGTTAGTCTGTTTGTAGATTCTGATACAGGGGAATACAAAGAATTAAGAGTGCACCAAGCTGAACATTCTCTTTATTGTATAACATTGTCCCTGTAGCTTCAAAAGACAGATGTGCCAATGTGTGAATAAAATTCTACACATTGATATTCATTGGGCTAAAAGGATAAGCTCTCAAGAAACCTGATTTTCTCATTCAAAAGCTTAATGTAGTCTCACTTCATATGCTTCTAAGTGACTTGAATGATCTTGTACTTTGTGTATGTTCCATGATTTATTTTATTATGTCCCCTTCTTGCAACAATAATACAGTTAGCATCTAGGGAAACATATATTTGCATGCTTGAACAACTATTTCTATAGAATAAATTCCAGGAAGATGAATTTGGGTTCAAAGGAAATGTATACTTAAGCAATAATAGGCATTACTAAAAATTTGTTTGTTTCCACATTCTTGCCACATTTTTAATATTTATCAACTAGTGTTTCAAAGACATACTATTTTTGTTTTGGTTAGCATGTATTTGATTAGTAAGAGGCTGAATATATTTTCATAAATCTGCTAGCCATTTTTTTATTTCTTCAGTTGAAAATGACCTATTTATGGGCTTGGTTCAAAAATCCTGCAGGGCTTTTTGTTTGTTTGTTTGTTTGTTTGTTTTTCATTAAGTCATGTGAGCTCTTTACATGTTACAGAAAAAACCATTTTGTTACATATGTTGCAACTATTGTCATATGATCAACTATTAATTATAATGAAATATTTTTCTAATAATATCACTCTTATTTGATGCTCTGGACAACTCCCACATATTTTATGAAAAATTTAATAAGGACACCTTAATATCATTATCAAAAAGAGAAAGAACTCTTTGTTTAAATGTAGATTTACTGAAGAGGTGTAAGTAACTTTTATTAAGCATGAAAGGCTATGGAAGTATCCAGAAGGTTATAACCTTACACTTTTCTTAAACATTCTTGGAGCACAGACATTTTTGAAGACCAAAAAATCTTACACCATTCATGAAGACAGTTCATCTAAAACAGAAGAAAAACTGATGTATAACTGCTCAAAATGTGTCATTAGCACCACAGGAATGGGATGTATTACAGAAAGAACATGGATCATTCAGACACTGGGCTCATCATCCATCAATCATGTCACCGTGGTCTCCATATATCCACTTCCTCACCTGCAAAGCACATATAATTAGACCTGAGTTGCAGTGTTATTATGACTGTTAAATAAGGAGTAATATATAGGATGTGAATGCATACATGGTAGATGTTCAATAACTCCTCCTGTTCCCTTAATGCTCCTGCCATTCATGAAAAAAGAAGAAGAAGAAGAAGAAGAAGAAGAAGAAGAAGAAGAAGAAGAA
>CABHPR010135046.1:6442-22045 GCA_902168415.1 Peromyscus melanophrys
GATGGATGGATGGATGGATGGAGGCAGATTTAGGCAGAGCTCTGTGAGTTCGAGGCCAGCTTGGTCAGCCTAGTGAGTTCTAGGCTGGCAGGGCTATGTAGAGAAATCTTGTGTCAACAAAACAAAACATTGTTTCGTAACTTATCGTTTGTAAAGTATGAGGTTGAGATCTAAATATGATCAAGAGTCGGCCCAATGCTGGTCTCTTCCCTTTCTGTTTGGCGACTCTGGGAACTGAACAGGTCCTCACTCATGCTAAGCATGGTCTCTCGCCACTGAGCTAGCCAGGTCCACCATGTTCTCATCCACATTTATCCCCTACCCCCGCCCCACTTTGTTTTCATTTTTTTGAGGCAAGGCCTTGTGTAGCCCAGGCTAGCCTTGAACTCATCGTGTAACCAAGGATGACTTTGGCCTCCTGATGCCTCCACCTCCCGAGTGCCGGGACACAAGTCACACACACAGCCGGCTGTTCTCATTGCTGAGGGTTGGAAACTTTGGTGAGTTTACTGACTGAGCTGTGACCCTGTTCAGCTCTGGGTATACTCACAGACTGAGGTAGGTAGCATCAGGAGTCACATCAGCCTCATACCCAGTGACAGCTGCCCCCTCCCGCCACCCCTCCTCCATAGAGAAGTTCACCTCTTTCATAATTGACTCATTCACACTATGTGTGTTCTTTTGTGACTGTTTTTCTGTAATTGGATTTATTTATTTCATGTGTGAGCATATACACACGTGTCACCAGGCACATGCAGAGGTCAGAGGACAACTTGTGGGAATCACTTACCTCCTTCCATCACGTGGGTCCCCAAAATCAAACTCAGGGCCCTCAGGCTTAGTGGCCAGCAGCACCTTTACTTACGGAGCCCTGTGGCTGGTTCTCCAAGGTCAGCCCCCAGTGAAGCACAGATAACACAGATAGCGTCATGCCCCTTGGTAACCCACTCCAGATTTCCATGGTAACCTTGTTTATTTGCCTTCTAACCTGGGGAGCCACTTTCTCTGGGGTGGCGTTCATAGTGGGGCTGCATACCTTGACAGATGGATCCTGGGAGAAACGGTGTTTTGTAATGCTCTTTCCTGAGTGTTCAGACTTCCTCCTGTGTTCCCCGGGAATGTTCTAACAGTCACTGCATTTAGCTCCCACACATTTGGGGGCCAGTTCGCTTCTGGAGAGGAGAGCGTTTTGATGCACTGCTTCTCCCTTAGCCGGAGGCTGATCCTGTGAACAGCGGCTGGCTCTCGCCGCCTTCTCTCATTCTGTTGCTAAAAAGCTTTCCAGTGTAGTCCTCTAGATTTACAGCAAGCAGTGAAAATGGTCATTTATTTAATACTTTGTCTTTTTGAGACCAGCCCCATGCAGTCCAGGCTGGCTTCAAACTTGCCACGTCAGTGAGAACGCACTCCTCATCATGCTGCCTCTCCCTGGAGGGGGTCGGGATTCCAAGTATGCACCACCATGCTGGTTTTTCGACGTAGCCCTGGCTGGCCTGGAGCCCGCCATGGAGATCAGGCTGGCCTCGAACTCACCACTCTCCACCTGCCTCTACCTCCCCAGTGCTGGGATTAAAGGTGTGGGCCACCAGGCCAGGCTCCTCCTATTTTATTTTTGGTTTGTTGAATAGGGTTGACTGTGAGGCTGTCATCATTCCAAAGAATACTGTGTGCGCCGATGATTGCCAAGGAAATGCGAGCTGTGAAATGAGTATTTGATCAAGTTAAGTCCGTCTCCATTTTGTTGAAGTTTTACAATCAAGAATGGGGGTTGGAACACTTCCAGATGGCGTTGCAGGTTATGAGCGATGTCGTCACTGTACGCCTTCATGTTGACGGGTCCTTGCTTTCTGGTTGAACCCCATGTGGTCACTGGGGAATCGATCTTTATAACATCCTTTCGGGAGTGGATCTGCTATTTAAGATTCTTACCTTAATTAGAAAGACGGTGTTTCAACCTTCTTTAAGACAGGGTCTTGGAATGGAGCCCTAACCCTGCACCCACGCCCCACATCCGAACAATTCGTTTCTTGTTGGCTGGTGCCATCTGTAGCCTTCCCTCTGTCCCTGCGCTGGGCGACAGTTCCTCGGAACTGTCTGTTGTAAAGCTTGTTCGGTTCTGGGGTAAAACTAAGCCAGTGTGCGCGGGGTGGGGCCGGTGGCCTTTAACGCTGCTTGCTGTTTCTTCTGTAGTAATTGTTTTATTCTCCTGATCCTTGAATGGGTGTTATAGTTTTTAACATAATTTGATCCAGGTTTTTCGATGAGGTTACACATAGGGATGAACATAGTAGTATAGTGTAATTGGATCATCCCGACGCCGGCTATTTTCTCTGTTTTCATGTGTGCAGCTTCATGTACCACTGTAGGGGCCAGAGGACCACTGCAGGGTCCCGCCCTTGTCAGAGACAGTCTCTCCGTTGGCTGGAACTGGCTGATTTGGCTGCCGGTGAGCCCCAGGCATGGGGCTGTTTGGGCTTCCCTAGTGCGGGGAGGGGTGAGGCGGGGTTAGTCAGGTGTCCCCGTGTTCATCTTAGGTGGGTTCTAAGGACCACAGGCACTTGGCTGAGCCATCTCCTAGCCTCGTCCCCTGGCCTTGATTACATTAGCTAATGATGTGATCTACGGCCATCCCCTAAAGATCAATCTATAGTATTTATTAGTAATATCATCCTTTTAGGGAGTCTAATTCATTGATTTATGCTTTTATCTTTATTAAAATCTTCCTGCTTTTTGAAGTTATTTTTTCGAGTTATAGACTCAATGGTTTTGATCTTTACTTTTTTAAAAATTCCGTTTATCTGTGTGTGAGAAATAGTGGACAATACAGCTGGTGGGCGGAGGTCAGAGAACAAATTGCAGAAGTTGGCTCTCGCCTTCCACCCTGTGGGTCCCAAGATGGAACTCAGGTCTGGCAGCAGTTCCTTTACTCACTTAGCCATCTTATATGCCCTGCAATGTTTTGGGTTTTTTTTTTGTTGTTGGTGTTGTTTTTTTTAAGGAAAAGGCTACAAAGTATTTTGAATTTTACTTTCTAGTTGTTTTACAGTGTTGCTTCTGATTTTTTTTCCTTCATCCTGACTTTTCCAAGCCCTGCCTGTCCATCTGAGGATGTATGTGTGTGTGTGAGTGAGAGAGAGAGAGATCAGAGATGCCCCTAAAAATTTATTGAAATTTTTTTGTCTAAGGACATACCACCCAAAAAATACCATATCTTGTCTGCAGTCCTCTGTGATACAAAGTAACCTCCGGTTTGGTTTGGTTTTTTCAATGAGAGCTTCGAAGGTGAGCCTGTCTTTAGGATCCAGGCTTTGCCACACACCCTCATTCTCCTCTGCGTCAACCTGGATAAGGAGCTAGATGCCCTCTGCTAATGAGTTCCAGGCTGTTTCTTCTCGTAGAATCCATTATGATACTAGTGCTGTTTAATGTGCAGATATTAGTACTGTAAACCTTCATGGGAAGTAAATCTTTAAAAAGTATTTAACACTTGGGGGACTGGATGAGATTTTTTTTTTTTTTTTTTTGGTTTTCGAGACAGGGTTTCTCTGTGTAGTTTTGGTGCCTTTCCTGGAGCTCACTTGGTAGCCCAGGCTGGCCTCGAACTCACAGAGATCCACCTGGCTCTGCCTCCCGAGTGCTTGGATGAGATTTTTAACTCACACTTTTCCTGACACCTTCGCCAGCCCTCTGGGTTACTTTGGTATGACTCTCATGCTGTGGAATTGGATTAAGCTTGGTGATCCAAACACAACACCTCCCCCTTTACTACTTCTGGGGGTGTGCTGCCTTCTACTGTTCCCCACCATCCCTCTCTAAACCCAGCGCCCACCAGCTGGCAAAGCTGGATGTCCAGGTACTCCAAGGATCCCCTTGGCTCTCTGCCTCCCCTTCATATACGGCCAAGGATCTAGACTTAAGTCCCTTAAGTCCCGATTTCGTACTTTCCAAATGCTCCGTCCCTGATATCTCTACTTGAGAGGGTTAAAGAAAACAAAACTCCATGCCGCCCTGTACCCTTGTTTTCAAACTTAGATGTCCTCTGTATCCAGTTGCTTTACCAACCTGTCTTGGGTTGACCTGTTTGTACCCCTTTTCCTGGGACCATGACCTCTAAGCCGGGCTCCTAGCTTTCATTCCTCCCCCACCCCACCCCACGCGCTCTCTCTCTCCCCCCCTGCACATTGCAGACCGTTCTCTCCTCTTCGAAGTTGCTATTACATGTTTTCCCTGCGGTCATCCTCTCCACGAAGCCCTGGACAGTCACTGCCATCTCTTCTATGGCGACAGTCTTCTCATGGGATGTAGTTTGGATATCAACCGTGACCCTGCCCGAGCTTTATTTTGATGAGGTATGATGCTTGGTCAATGTGCCTTACCTCTGGAGGAAGGTAGTTTGTCCTGCCTGGCTGTTTGCAGGAAGTTTACGGTTCAGAAAAGCTGAGGCCATGTCCTGCCTGGACTCCCAGGGTGTCCCAGGTGCACATACTCCGGGCTGCAGAGCAGGTGGGGCATGACTGTGTGATTGTGTACGTAGTCCTGTGCTCCGTCAGCCAAGTGTGTCCCATGTGCGTCCCATGTGCCTCTCCTGTCACTGGGAGGGGGACTTAGGCTTTGTATCTGGGGTGTCCTCTGGCTTGGGGAGAGCATGCTGCTAGCTCAGTGCCTCACGGCTTTCCTGCAGTTTTGTTTTTTCCCCCACCTCACCTGATCTTTCCAGCAGGCATCTTTGTTTGCATTCGGGCCTGAGCAGCTATGTGCATGCTGCGCAGTGGAGTTTAGACACCGCCAGTCGGGCGTCTGGGATGTTTCTAGTGAGGTCAGTTCTCCTAGGAGAGCCTAGTTCTCACAGGATCTGTCCTCGTTCTTAGATAGGGTCTCACCGTGTAGTCCAGGTTTTTGGCCATCAACTCCTGGCCATCCTCCTGCCTTTGCCTCCCAAGTGCTGGGAGCATAGGTATGGGTCAGCATGCTTAGTTAGGCCGTGGCTGCATTCCCTTGTTGCTGTGGGCTGGGGCAGGAGAGTACAGAGGGCATCGCAGGCATGCTTCTTCCTGCTCCGGTCTTCCACACCTCTCTACCTACCGGAAAGGACGCTGGGTCTGGCCGTAACGGGGGGGGGGGGGGGTGGGGGAGCAAGGAAGGAGACGAGTGAATTATGGCCCAGGCTCTGCTGCCAGCCCTGCCCTGACACCTGGTCAGGCTCCTGCCTTCTCCTTCTAGGTATGGCTGATAGCTGAGGAGCCTTCTCCTCTCTTTTGGCCCAAGCAGAGCTCAGAGTGGAGGGGCTAGCCTGAGCTTTGAGCCGTGCCGGGTTACCACCAGGGTAGGAAGGTCTTGACTGTGGACAGCGTGACCTTGGACAAGTTGATCAGTCTCCTAGGACCTGTGTCCCTTCTATAAAGCAAAGAGTCAGATGAGATGGATAGAAAAAGTCTAGCTCTGGCCACCGGTGATGGGTCACATCAAAAGATCCAGGGGTGGGGGAGCCAGCTTGAGACCCTGCCCTTCTCTTGTACGAGGGGGATCACAGTAGCCTGACTTAAAGAACGGTGACAAGCACCAGCTGCCACGTGTGCTCAGAATACACCTCAGGGACCAGAAATGGCCACAGGTTACATCTCTGAGGACAGGGCAAGCTGTGGCCTGGCTGGCTGGCTGGGGTGGCCTATCTTAGGTGACTGAAGAAAGTGACCTGAAAAGAAATAACAGTGTGTGTGTGTCCCCTCCCCTCCCTTAGGCCTAAGAGCTAAGCTTCCCAACTGGCCAGAGTTCCAAAGTCCCAAGCCAGACCTGATCATCCCTATAGAAACCTACATCTCAGCTAGGCAGGACCTCACCAGCTAACAAATATTTGACTTTCCCATTGCAGTTGCTAATATACACATTGAGTTGTGCACTGTTCAAAATACTGGCTCTGCAGAGAACCCCAAGGAGTTCTGCTGTGTAGCTGGTGGGGGTGGGTTCAGGGATGGGGGCTCTGCTGTGCTCAAGGGCACTGTGGGAGGAGGGGCAGCTGCCCGAGAGCCGTGGACAGCTTGTGCCAGACCCTGGGGCCCACCTCCCCCCACCCAGGAACTGAGGTGGATGGATCTAAGGGGTCAGGTCCTGGCTGGACCCCACACAGGACACGTTTGCAACTTTAGGAGAGGGACTGGACACTATGACATGGGGAGGAGGGAAGGAGAACCATCCGGGTGGGCAGCCAATTCCAAACCTTTGCCTGCCATCTCCCCAACACCTCTGTCTACAGCAGTGTAGGAGACTCCCCACCCCTGCTCCTCACCATGGCCGAGAAACACTGAAGGGCATGTAACTCAAGAGCAGGTAGACGTTCAGCCCGACTCTCACCCTTCCCTACCTCTGGGAATCCCCTGTGACCCACCGATTGGGGCTTCTGCCCCAGGGAACTTGGAGCCACAAGCATTTCTACAGGGGCCACTGGTTCTAGCCACAGAAGGGGCCAGCAAGATGGCTCAGCAGGTAAAGGCGCTTGCTGCCAAGCCTGATGATGTAAGTTCAATTCCTGGGACCCCCATGGAAGGGAGAGAACTGACTCTTGTAAGTTGTCCTCTGACCTCGACATGTATTGCCTTCCCTCTGTCAAAATAAAAATGTAAAAGAAAAACTATCAGGAGCAATGTCTCAGACTCACCATGCCCTTCCTGAGGGGGTATGGTGCGCTGGGCTCCTGCCCCTCATCCGTCTGGAAAATTCAGTCAGACTCACGGCCAGGGAACCTGAGGGCCCGGAACGTGGGGGGAGTAAAGACCCCAGGCTGCACAGGGCAGGGGGTTCCAGTAGTCAGCCAGGCAGCAGAAGGAACTGAACACATGTCAGGGTCAGACATAGAACATCTGGGAGAAGGCAACTTGAGCAGGAGTGTGACTGTAAACCGACTTGCACGACAGAGGCTGCGGACTTGGCATGCAGACCTTACAGGCCACACGGCCAGGTGTCATTTACGTCACCAGTGGTGGGGCTGGGGGAGAGAGCTGCCGGTATGTGCTTCCTGTGCATGTGTGAGGACCCGAGTTCCAGCCCCACGATGTTCTGTTTGGAGACAGGGTCTCCCTCTGCAGCCCAAGCAAGCCTCAGAATGACAGCAATCCTCTTGCCTCAGCCTCTCTGGTGCCAGGGCTATAGGGATGTGCCCACGGCCAGCTACCCTCTCTCATTATTATAGTCTCGGAGTGCTTTGAATCTGTTTCGTGAGCTTACTGGCTTTTATGTATCTTCTTTGAAGAAATGTCTGTGCAGCTCCTCTTTGAACTCTGTGACTTGCCTTTCCCTCAGGGTATCCAAGTCCCACATGTATTCTGGGTCTGGGTCCTGGTCCTGTTTCGTGTGCATGATTTGCAAGAATCCTTTCCTGTCATGCAGTGTGCATCCCTCACACTTCCTGATTCTGCTTTAAAGCACCAAACTGTTTCGTTCTGGTGATGTCATGTCCATCGTCAGGTGCTTCTGTGTCATACAAGGTTCCGTAGGACCCGAATGTTGTGTGGTGGCCTCCTGGGTTTTCTTCTGAGCATCTCTATAGTCTTCAGGCCAGTGAGACAGCTTAGGGGTTGGAGGCTCCTGCTCCCAATTCTGAGGACCCAAGTTGACGCGCAGGATCCACATGGTAGAAAGAGTTGTCATCCCTGTGCATGCATGGGGCTTGCGCTCCACCCCCACATATAATAAAGGTTTTGAAAAACTGATTCCACTAAAATCAGGAAGACAAGGCTGTCCACTCTCCCCATACTTATTCAACATAGTACTTGAAGTTCTAGCTAGAGCAGTAAGACAACATAAGGAGATCAAAGGGATACAAATTAGAAAGGAAGAAGTCAAACTTTCACTATTTGCAGATGATATGATAGTATACATAAGTGATCCCAAAAATTCTACCAGGGAACTCCTACAGCTGATAAACCCCTTCAGTAAAGTGGCAGGATACAAGATCAACTCTGATCACAATTTTGAGTTGATCTGTGTATATGAAAATGATCCAACCTCATTATTTTGGATGCAGCTGTCTAGTTACCACCGATATCTAGATATCTAGTTGTCTTCGACACCAGTCACTGAAGAAGCCAATTTCTCCCTGCTGGGTGGGTGTGTGAGTTTGTCCCCTGACATGCTGGTGCCTCTCTTTTTATGCCTGGTACCCACAGTGGCCCGATTATTTTAACTCTTTATTAAGCTTCAGAATTAGAAATGGTTTGGACGTTTCTGGAGTCGCAGAATTTCAGGACAAGATTCTTAGTTTCTGCAAGGCGGCCGGCTGCCATCCCGAGTCTCTCAGTCCATGAACATGGACTGTCTTCCCATCTATTTAAGAGATTTCTTTCAACAACATTGTGTTACTGTTATAGATCACTTTGTTCTTCTGTGGAAGTTTGTTCCTATTGGTTTTGATGCCGTTTTGAACAGAATGAAGGTTTGTTTCTGTGTGTTGTTTCTCCCAGGGCCGGGGATAGAACCCTGGGCCTTGTGCGTGCTCGGCAACCGCTCTACCCCTGAGCTACACCCTCAGCCCTAGTATTTAATTTTCTTTTCTGAAATGTGAGCATATAGAGATAGAACTGAAAGGAAGTAGGGATCTGGTAGCGGGCAAAGGGCATGAGACCCGGAGGAGGCGGCCTGGCCTGGCAGGGACGACTCAGGCTGCCCCTTGTGTGGACGGTGCAGATTCATAGATGGGCAAAACAGCCAGGCTGAGGGGCAGGTAAGAGATCGTGAGGCTCAGGTGAGGGACAGGCACGTTAGGATGGGGAAGGATGGAGGTGACACAGAGACCACTCCAGGGGCACCAACTAGTCTAGGGGTGAGGAGGGCCTGGGGTGGGGGGTGACTGCCTGTTCCAGTATGTGCAGGAAAACCCCCGATTAGATCTAGTGGCTTCATCCATGTGTTTAAGCATCAGAATATTCTCCCATGTCATCATCGTCCCCTGCTCCAAGAGATAGGCCAGAGAGCTGTAGACAGACAGACACATACACACACACACACACACACACACACACAGCCATTAACAGAGCACGCCTCGAATTATCCAGGGTCTGATCCTCTGGTTGACCACCAGGGGTCAGTACGTGCAGCAGAGTGGGGTCCCTGGGACAGCCAGCACAGTGCCAAGCAGCCATCCATCCATCCCTGCAACTGCTTGAATCCTTCCCAATAAAGACCAGAAAACAGCTGCTCTCCCCTGCCCAGTCATCTCCCCCGCCTTCCCCAACCCCGAGCGGCCTCATCAGGCATTCTGCTGGTGCCACCAGCTAATTAGTGTCACGTTAATTGAGCATTCAGGAGGCTGCCACCTCCAAGGGCATGGTGTCATAGTGAAGGGGAATGCAGATGAAGGGTGGTGCCCTAGGACTTCCTGATCCCTTGTGGAGAGGTAGGGGCTGGACGGAAGAGAGGAAGTAATCTCACTGACGCCATTGCCCCTCTCCCACCCTTCTGTACCCAGAAGTCTGAGGTTCCCCTGGAACTACTGCTCCAGGGCATGTGCCCATGAGTCAGGAGGGGGGCCGGGCCACCTGGGGAGGACCCAGTTCTAAGTGTGCTGCCCCCAGCCCCAGGCTTCTGAGCAGGTGCCTGCCCTCCCAAAGCCTCACTTCTTTTCAAGGCGAGCTAGCCCCAGTATACACCTCACAAAATGGCCCGTCCTCCAAGCCACTTCCTGCAGGGCATCTGGAGCACAGGGCCGGGCATTCTGGGATAGCGGCTCCCCATCGCATTGCATGCCCAAGTCCCCTGGAACCCACCCTTCAGCTCCACACTGGTAAGAACGCAGGCTGCCTGAGGTCTGCACCATCAAGGTGCCCGTGACCCAACTCCACCACTTAGCTTCTTGGCTCTGTGGTCCCCACAGTGGAGCCCCGCCTGCCCGCCCTCCCCTGCCCGCCGCTGCTGCTGCTGGCGGCAAGTGCAGTGAAGCCCTCTCGTCTCCCTGAGGCAACATTAAACCCCACTCAGAGGGCTGGTTTTAATTGGCTTAATATACTCGTTAATAACCGCGTCTATTTAACGCACCTGTAAAAGGCCCATAACATTAACTTAATAGCGGCGACAGTCGGCCCGGCACTTCCTGCCAGCCTTTTAAATCTCCAGACAAGCCGTTAATGGGGGCTTCCTGGATGGAGATGGATTGGGGGAGAGCTGAGCAGGGAGAAGCAGCCCAGGTCACCCTTTCTGGAGGCTAACCCTGCACGCCTAACCTTTTCTGAGCATCGGGCCCTCCTCCAAAGCTGCCTCGCAAGGGCACCGTGGCTGACCCAGGGGAAAGCGTGACACTGTGTGTGCCTTCAGGGCCTGTCACCGGAGAGGAGGCTGCAGAGGGAAGTCTAGGTCAGGGGGCCAGCACCTCCACCGGCGCCTTGACCAGCACATCCTAGTGAAGGCTTTGACAGAGACGCTGAGTGGGAGTGTCACACCAGAGCTGCAAAAAAAAAGTCACTGTCAACACTGGCATGGGCCAAGGACACCCAGGAAGGCCAGTCCTTTGCGCCTGCTCCCAAGACCCTCCGGAGCTCGAGCCGTGTGAAGCCAATTTATTCCCAGCTTGGAGAGGGGCCGCGACACAGAGGGTACACACAGCAGACCTGGGGTTTAGAAGCCCACCTGTGTTCAGTTGGCCTGTCCATCCCGCCTGCTACCCGCACTCAAAGGAATACCCTGGTCGCTGCCCACAGCCAGGCCCACCTAATGGTCAACTCAAGATGAACACATCGGTGGGTTAACCTGTTAGTGCCCTCGGTAAGACCCCGCCAACCCTACTTTGTGGCACCAGCCACAGGGACCAAGGGACACATGGGCCCTTCAGGGGACTATTTTATACCCCAGTCATAATGGATGGGAGCCTATCACATGATGGCGCACACACCAGATGGCTACAGTGGCCTGGATGTTTCAGTTTCCAACACCCAACTCCCAGTTGCTGACGCCTCTGCTTAGAGCCTGTACGGCTTTCCCTGTCTCCTTCAAAGGTTGCTTCCTCACTGGCCACTGGGTCCAAGCCACGAGCCCTTCCAGCCTACCATTCAGTCCACAGGGCCTCACTGTTGGTTCCCAGGGCAGCATGTCAAACTATCCCAGGAGTCAGGGCCAAGCAGCCACTATGCCCCGGACACGACAGTGAGAAGCTAGCTGCCCCGTGATGTTCCTGGGGATGGAGGGAGACGCACTGAGGGTCTTCTGAACGCGAGATACCTGTCTGCGGCCTCTCCACACACCTGGGTCCACATGGCCTTTGACCAAGTCCCCATGAGTGGTAGTGAACACCTTTAATCCCAGCACTCGGGAGGCAGAAGCAGGTGGACCTCTGTGAGAAGTTTTGTGAGGTCTACATAGTAAGTTCCAGGACAGCCAGGGCTACATAGAGAGACCCTGTCTTTAAAAAAAAAAAAAAAGTAACCTCATGAAAGTCACTTAGCGCCACTCCCCTGCTCACCCACACTCCATTCTTCCCAATATAATGAAGCCACTGATCCAGGTCATACCAAACGAGGGGGAACCAGATACCACTATTTACGGGAGACGTGCCCAAGAATGTGGACGTCACCACCACACCTGTCAGCCTGCCCCCGTCCTGTTTCTGGAGCTTGTTGCTGCCTGCCATCTCCATCCAGGGTGCTGGTTCCTTCCCTCACTGCCTTCACAGTGGGGCCCAGGGAACGGTGGGTGTCTGGCAGGCAGAGCAGTGGCCGCGGTCCAGAATGGACAGACTCGAGCGTCCACTGTGTCCTGTGGGTAGCGGAGCCTCAGCAGTGCAAAAGCCATTGCTGAAGCCCTGACTCTCGAGGCCAGCTGCAGTCAGTCTACCATGACCCCCTTCAGTGGTGACAGATGCCACCAAGATTCCAAAAAAACCAACTGGAACGGGCAGGGGGGAAGGGGGAAGGATGCCGGGCTTCCCCAGTGGGGCCATGCTGCCTTCCCCTTGTCCTCACCTAAGGAACCCACTGCCACAGAGCTCCCCAGCCCCTCCAGAGGACCTTTCCCTATTCCCTATGGCCCTGTGTTTACCAGACTGTGAGATGGTATGAGCATTTGTGACTGGGACTTTGCCAATCTGGGCCCAGGAGCCAAGTAGCCTAGGGTCCCAAGCCAGGTCTCCTGTAGAACAGGCTGTGTTTGAAGCACTTGGGTAGCCAGAAAAAAAGAGTCTTTTAGGGACCAAGGCTTTAAGTGGGGATACCATGGCAAAGGCGTATGTGGAACCCATGATTAAACCAGGCCCGTGATGGCAGACTCCAGGCTCACTGTCGCCATGGCCTGAAAGGTACTCACCAAACACCAGCCCTGAGCAGCTGGATGATGGATGGCTCATGAGGGTGGCCCTCAGACATGCCCCAGCCCTGCCAGGTGCTACCTGGGGTGGAGAGATGGTGACCCAGAAGACAGACTGACCTAGCTCTGCCCGTGGCTGGCTGTAACCTCTGACCTCTTCACCTACAAAATAAGAGACCTGTGTGTCATCTTACCATGTATCAGGTGACGACACCATGTGGCTGATAGGACTTGGTAACCCAAGGGCTGCTTGGCTGAGTGTCTCCTCGGGGTCCCTCAGGAGGCTCAGCTGGGGCTGAGCAGGACTCACATGGCCATAGACCTCTCCAAGGTCCCTGTGTGACTGTGTTGTGGGAGAGCCGGACTGCAGAAAACCATGTTTCCTTCCAAAGGGTCCTACTGGTTTATACAGGTCAACCCTGCCCAGTGTGGGACCTGGGGACTGCAGAGGCTGGAGTGCCAGCTGGTCAGAATCATTAAGGAAGCGGGTCTCCAGGCTGGCTGCCACACGTCACACCCATCCCTACGTACATCACAGGGATGCCTCCCCCACCCGCTCACAGTTGTTTGGCCCTCTGTACACAAGCCCCTCAGAAAATGGTAGCTGCAGAGCCTGTACCTAGCCAGAGCCGGCCATGAGGCTCTGTATCCGGACCCCCGCTCCCTGGAGAGCTACCACCTGCAGGATGCCCACTGACCAGATGGGGGCAAGGTGCGCCCTCTTTTGGTAAGAAGACCAGGGAAGCAGGCATTTCCTCCCTTCTCTTAAGGTTTTGAACACCTAATTTATTCCATCCATTAGATAGATTTTGTAGATTTAATCATTTTCACAGTTGGTGGCTCATTGGATACTCAAGATAAACTCCGAATGGAAGCATAATGCAGAGGACAAATGAGTTTTCACACCACAATGGCAGACACTTGCTTGGAAAGAGAGTTTAAGGGGAACGAAAATACGCACGGCTATCATTTTTTTTCCCCTCCCGGCAGCTGCTTTTGCTGAGTCTGGTAGGTTTCCACAGCTAATTTCACCAGTTTTGTTCATCTGTAAAATTGCATAAAAGTGACATTTTTGGGCTCATTATAGCAACTGCTGATTTATGGCTGGCAAATGAAGAGCTGGTCCCTTTTTTGTGGGACTCTCAGAGCGGTGCTAAGTGCCCATGAAATTGCTTGTATAATGTAGTTTAAATCCAATCACAGAGAAAGATTCCCCCGTTGGCCAAAGTGACATTTCCATTCTCCACACCAAGTTTATTTTAGGCCACTTAGGAGCTGGGGATGCCTGGAGCAGGGTCGGGGGGTGGACTTACCTTCTGGGCCCAGGTTAAGCCCGACGGATTGAGAGAGAGAAGGATGCTTCCCTGTTCCATGTCATCACCTCCTCTTCCTGCCCTGCTGCCCCTGGGCCTTGCAGGCCAGTGGGGCTGGGCGGATCACACCTGTTCTGTTCTGTGTGCTGTGGGGTGTGAGGCAGCCACCAGGGCCAACCTACTGCAAGCCACCAGTATGCAGACCCTTAGTCGTGACAAGCATGTATCCCCAACTGTTTGGAGTCCTCGGTGTGGCGAGAAGCCGCCCTGATGTACTGCTCAGGCGCTGCTGCCTCGGCTGGCCTGACCTCTCCCAGCTGCCCCGGCAATCCTGTCTGGGAAGGCTGACAGCTGCTGCCAGCCCTGCCTAACATGGAGAACCATCATCCAGACTAACATTGGACCAGGGCCACTCTGGTCAGGGCTCTGGGAGGAGCAGATAGGAACTCTCCAATTGAAAGGACCTCGCGGGTATGTCCCTCTCTGGCAAGGCCCTGCCCTGGGCCCAAACTTGAACACTGGTCTCCTCCGGCACTGCCTACTACACACGGACCTGCTAACTCCTCACAGCCACCCTCAGAGGCAGCCTTAGGAGCAACATTGCCCTACTTTATAGATGAGGAAAGGGAGGCTCAGCATGGTGAAGCCCCTCACCGAGGTCCCCCAGGAGTTACAATGTCCTGTCACCCACTGTGACTCACGCCACTGCTGAGGTCACCCTGCTGACTGGCACCATTATTATCCCCATTCCACAAGTGGGCAAAGTGAAGATCGCCTAAGCAGACAGCTTGCCTAGGGCCCACATGACCAGGGTTCCACCCAAACTCTGCCAGCACCAGTACATCTCTTCCTGTATGCCTCCCTGTCCCCCTGCCTCAGAGGAAGCTCTGGGCTGTGCTCTGGTCTAGAATGGCTCAGGACGCCAGGAGGGGGGTCTGTGGACCAGCAACTCACCTCCCCCAGGGCCAAGACAGTTGTGACCACCTATAGTGGGTTCTCACAATTTAGAATGTCACACACAGTATTGACGGGCCAGCCACCGTGAGCACCCAGCCCAGCTGGTCCATGTTGCCGGAAGTGGGGGTGGGGCTGAGGATGCTCAGTTGGTAGAGCACTTGCCTAGCACCGTGAGGCTCTGGGTTCAATTCTAGACACTGCGTAACAGGTCGTGATGGCACACAGCTGTGACCTGAGCACTTGGGGGAGAGGGGCAGAAGGATCAGAAGTTCAAGGTCATTCTTTTTTTTTTTTTTTTTTTTTTTTTTGGAGCTGAGGATCGAACCAGGGCCTTGCGCTTGCTAGGCAAACGCTCTACCACTGAGCTAAATCCCCAACCCAAGGTCATTCTTGTATATGCATCAAGTTTGAGGCCAACCTGGAACATACACACAGGACCCTGTTGCAAGCTTGGCTGTGGCCGAGGAGTGGTGGGTGGGGTCTGTCCCTCAACCTTGTACATGGGTGCAGTGTCCTCTAGGAACCTTACACGTTGGTTCAAAAGTTGGGAGTGTGGGACCAGTGAGAGAAAGGGAACTGGGCAGCTCCTGGAGCCCTGGTGGGGAACGAGGGGTGGTGGACGCCGGCCTCACTCACCTGTGCCTCGTCTCCCTGCAGGCGAGTCAGTGGCCAGCTCTATGCATTCCGCCCGCTACCCAAGCCCAGCTGAGCTGGATGCCTACGCCGAGAAGGTGGCCAACAGCCCACTGTCTATCAAAATCTTCCCCACCAACATCCGCGTGCCGCAGCACAAGCACCTGAGCCGCACGGTCAACGGCTATGACACCAGCGGCCAGCGCTACAGCCCCTACCCTCAACACGCCACCGGCTACCAGGGCCTGCTGGCCATCGTCAAGGCTGCCGTCTCCTCCTCTGGTTCGGCCGTGCCTGCCGGGCACACCAAGAGTGTGCTTAAGAGTGTGGAAGGCAAGCGGACTAAACTGTCACCGGCCACCGTGCAGGTGGGCATCGCACCCTACCCGGTGCCCAGCACCCTGGGGCCTCTGGCTTACCC
>CABHPR010135047.1:0-13666 GCA_902168415.1 Peromyscus melanophrys
GTTCCTTCCTTCGTTCCTTCCTTCCTTCCTTCCTTTCTTTCTTTCTTTCTTTTTTTGTTTTTTAAGACAGAGTTTCTTTGTGTAGCCCTGGCTATCCTAGAAGTCTATAGACCCGGCTGACCTTGAACTCACAGAGATTCACCTGCCTCTGCCTCCAGAGTGCTGGGATTAAAGGCGTGCACTACGACCTGGCTCACTATCCATTTCTACCAACTTGTGTTGGTTCCATATCTTGACCATTTTAAAACAGACTCTTTTTCTGCATGTTGCTGTTGAGTTATTCCAGCATCAGTGTTGAAAATTCTTCTGTGTTCCTTTGTTGAAGATTCCTAGTTACACTTAGGTGACTATCCTCTGGGCCTCTAGTCTGTTCTGTTATTGCTTTACCTGTCCTTGTCAACTATACTCCATGGCTTTGAATCCTGGCCTTTGTATGTAGGTTTTGAAGTTGAGTAGAGTCGGTACCCCATCTCTGTTGTTCTCCAATATTCTGCTGATTATTCTGATGTTTTGCCTGTCCTGGTTCTTTACAATCAATTTGCTGACAGCTACAAATGCATCTGTTGAGATTTGGATTGGGATTGCATTGATTGTATGGGTTAGGTTGAGAAGAACTTACTGCTTCATATTGAGTTTCTCCCCATTGATCTGGAATGCTTACCTATTTATCTAGTACTTCTTTAATTTCCTTGATCAGAATCCTGTAGTTTTTCTTATATAGAGATTTTACATATTTTGTTAAATTTATACATAAGCATTTTTATTTTTGAGATGTACTAGTGTAACAACTGCTTTTCATCTCAAAATTTATTTGTTCATTGCTGGTATTTAGGAAAGTACTTGGCTTTGGGACATTAACTTTGTATCCTTTAGACTTGCTGCAATCCCATATTTGTTCCAGGAGTTTAGTTCATTCTTTTGGATTGTCTTCATAATCATGTCAGGTTTGAGCAAAGACATTCTTTCAAATCTGCATTCTTTTCCCTCCCTTCCTCCCTCCCTCTCTTCTTTCCTTCCTTTCTCTCCCTTTCTGTCTTTCTTTTGTTTTTCAAGGCAGGACTTCTCTGTGTAGCCCTGCTGTCCTGCAACTTGCTGTGTAGACCAGATTTGCCTGCCTTTGCCTCCCAAATGCTGGGGTCAAAGGTATGCACCATCACCATTGCCTTTCAGTCTGCATACTCTTCAAACCTTTTTTCTGAGCTTTGTTTTAGCTGAGATTTCTAGCTTTATGTTGAAGAGCAGTCTGGTGGAGAGACACTTGCATTGTTCTGATCTTGGTGAGTTAGATTCTAATTTCTCACCATGAAGTATATTAGTTACAAACACAGATAGAGAACTTCTTTGTCAAGTTGAGGAAATTCCTCTTTATTTTCTAATTTACAGAGAGCTTTTATATCATGGATGGACATTGAAACCTCCTTAAATTTTCGGAAAGACAGACTCATGGAGTCTGTAAAGTCCACACATGAAAGTGTACAAATTAGTGTTTCTTAGACCATTCACAGAACAGTGTACATTTTATTTTGAACATTTTCTCATTTTAAAGAAGTCCTGTTTTCATTAGAAATCTCCCATTTCCTACTCTCCTAGCCAGAATCAACCTCAGTTCTGCTTTCTGTTTCTATGGATTTGCTTATTTTGGACATTCCATATAAATGCAGTCATACACTACGTTGTTCACCTTTGGCTTCCCTCATGTAGCATAATGTTTTCAGGGCTCATCCATGTTATAACATCTATTAATAGTTCATTGATTTTTATTTACCAATAGTGTTCCATTGTGTGGTCTAGCACACTGTGTTAATTTACTCAGTTAACAGATACTTTAGGTTCTTTCACTTTTAGGTGATTACAAATAATATACATTTTCATAGGCAGATTTCTGTGTGGCCAAATTTCATTTGGTTTTGATGTAACTGGAAATGGCATGCTGATCATATGGTAACTCTGTGCTCAGATTTTGCAATAACTGATCATTTTTCCCCCAAAGTGGATATATTATTTTATATTTTTACCGGTAACATATGAGGGCCCCTATTTTTCTATATCTTCAACAGCACATATTGTTTCGGTCTTTTGTTAGTGTCCTAATGGATGTGTAGTTGTATTTTATCACAGCTTGCTTTTGCCTCTCTTCAAGGACCACTGGTGTTTGGATCTTTTCTTGTGAGTTTTGTTGCTTATATGTCTTTGAAGAAATGTTTAAATCACCTCTCCATTTTAAAGTTGCATTAGTTTTCTTTTTTTACTTAAGATTTTTTTTTTAACTAGCACAATCCCTAACAACAATCTAAAACATTTGTCCTTAAAAAAGCACAGTCCCTAACAAAAATCTAAACACTTGTCTTTATACCCACAGATAACTGCAGTCTTTACTACTGGCCAAGGAAACTTCTCTTTGCAACAGATGGAGAGCATTACAGAAAACCACTGTGGAGGCCCACAGAGGCTCCCTAGTAAGGCCTTACTCAAGGTCAGAAAATCTGAGCTTGCTTTCCCCAGCAGAGCTGCATAATAGGATGATTTGGTCAAGGGCATGGTTACCAGGCATTTTGAAGGGTCTACACTTGTTGGTACTTTATACCTCAACCTTGAAAGGGGGAAGTCTTTTGCTCCTCCTCTTGCTGATGTATAAAATGCCCATCATGATTATACTTGGGGCCACTGGGTATTGACCCAGGGCCCTCCTGAAGCTATCCTGTGTCTCTGTTTTTCTCATCATCTCCATCTATGTTTCTATCCAATACTTCTTCATTATCTCTCCTCTCTCCAAGAACCCTTCAACAGGTTAGATCTGGCCTCCAGCAAAAAAACTACGACCAATCAAAATGCAGTGTTGAGAAGACCAGTCCCAATGGATACATCTACAAAACATCTGCATGTAAGGCTCAGGGATCATTGAGGGAGAAGGGGCAGAAAAATGGTAAGATCCAGAAGATCAGGAGGTTTGTTATAAGATTGTGTCTCCTATTAATGTCAGAAGTAACACCCATTAAGTCTCAATAACATGACTGCATAAACATGAGCTGACCATGGACCACACCAATAGATAAGCCTAAGTGGGTGAGAAATGCCCATGAGACCTCAACCCTACACACAGAACTACAGGAAACTGAAGCATGTTGGGAGTGGGAGAAATAGTCTTCCCCAGGGAAGAGCACACCAACTGGTTATCCAATACCAAGTGGTCAGCCCTGGAAATACATATGTGAGTAAGCTTATACAGACTGAGCAGGTTATATTTAGGAATATATATGTACAAACATATATGCATACAATCATAATTAATGAAAAAAGGTCATGAGTTTGAAAAAGAGCAAGGAAGGGTATATAGGAGGGTTTGAAGGGAAGAAAAGGAAGGGAGGCATGTAATTATAATTGCAAAAAAAGTAAAACATTTTTTTCCTTTTCAAAAATTATTTGTACTAATTAAATTTGTTGACATTGCATTCATGTTTCACTCTGTTATCCCCTCCTCCTTACAAATCCGTTTTCCACACTGAAAGTCGGTTTGTGATATCTTCTCAATGGAAAGAATGTTCATGTTTATAGACTTCATGATTTTTATACTGATTCATTTCAATCTCTTTAGTCTGTGTTTATATAGTAGCTTGTCTAGCTCATTGATACTTTTAATTGCTTCTTCTTGGACCATTTTATTTTATTAAGTGTTCTTTAACGTATATGGAATTAATTGTTGAAGACATTTCACAAAGCAAGGAAATGTTCTTTTTTTGCGGGGTGGGGGAAGCCATACTTGAGTTACATAGAATTTCTGGTCTTGAGGAAAATGTTATGGTGATTTTTCTATCTTTCCACCATCAATACTGAAGTCTTCCTTATATCAGATTTATATGTCCCTCATGCAGGTAGAGCAGAGAATAGCCAACCATGAATGTTTAGTAACATAAGCAGGCCTGTTTAGGAAGCTTATTCTACCATATAGAGTTCTTTGACCTGGGGCAAGATACTTAATCTTCTCTTATGTAAGATGGGGATAATCAGTAGCACATTACAATATGACTGTGAGGATTAAACTGAGAGTGTAAAACAGCTTACAAAATGACTATGTTTATCTATGATCCATCTATTTATCTTTTTCTCTATCATTTATCCATCAATCATTTATCATCTATCTATCTATCTATCTATCTATCTATCTATCTATCTATCTACTCAACAAATCCTTGCTTTCCCTGTGCGTCTATGCATTTCATACCACATCATGCCCTTAACATTGAGAATGCTCGGTTAAATCTACAGGTGTGAAGTTCAAACAGGATATTATAAGATTATCAGATTAATCAATCATAGCACCAATATTCAGAACTATTTTATACACTCTCCTCCTGTTCTGAGCAGTGCAGACACATGTACACGCACTCAGATTGTTTCTATCCTAAAGACAAAGCAGCTCTCATCAGTGAAAGTTTACTTCTTAAAGTTAAACATCTGAGGGTAGAAAGATAGCTCAGCGGTTGAGTGCTTACTGCTCTAGCAGAGGACCCAAATTGGGTTCCCAGCACCTATGTCTAGTGGCTCACAACTGCTCCCAGCACCCATGTCTAGTTACTCACAACTGCCTGTACCTCCAGCTCCAGGGGATTAAAAGTTTCTGGGCCTCCATTGTTACCAGAATTCACATGCTTTTTGGCATCTTTTTTTGATCTAAGTATCTTAATGACTTCCTTTTTGAAGTGACTTGCTGTAGAATATTATTTTAAGATGTGTTACTTTTGTTTATGTTGCATTTGTTTAATTCTGTGATCCTGTGTTACTTTGCCTGTCTAAAACACCTGACTGGTCTAATAAAAAACTAAAGAGCCAATAGCAAGGCAGGAGAGAGAGATAGAGGCAGGGCTGGCAGGCAGAGAGAATATATAGACAGAGAAATCTGGGAGGAGGAAGAAGAAAAGAGACGAAGGAGTGGAGAGATCTAGGAGCCAGAGAAGGAGGAGGACATCATGGGCCAGCCACCCAGCTGCACAGCAAGCCATAGACTAAGAGAGTAAGATTTACAGAAGTAAGAGAACAGGAAAGGCCCAGAGGCAAAAGATAGGTGGGATAATTTGTTAGGGAAAGCTGGCAAGAAAAAAAGCCAAGCTAAGACCAGGCATTGCTAATTAAGACTAAGCCTCCGTGTGTGATTTATTTGGGAGCTAGGTGGCACCCCCCCAAAAAAAGAATAAAACAACAACAACTTTTGAGGCTTGTCATATTTTCTGCTTTCACTGGCTACATGTTGTTATTTTGTGATCTCTTTTCCCTTTTAGCATAGTTCCACACTGGATTCTATGCCTTTTCTTTGTTTGATTCCTGCTTCATTTTTATATAGCATACCCTCAGTAACACTTTTCAGAATTGGTATGCAGAAAAACCCTGATGATGTGCTAGCTTTAGAGTTTCAGGTTTGAAACTCATGTTTCCTGAAATTCAGTTTTTCTCTAGCATTCTCACAAGGTCCTTGCTATTTTAATTCCTGTTCACTTGTAAATAAACATAGACACCTCTCTCCATTTGGAAGATTTTATGATAGATTTTAATTTCATTTTCAAATTTTGAAATTATTGTATGTATATGGGTATTTTGCCAGCATGTAGTCTGCCTGGTGCCCAGAGAAGTCATCAGATCCATGAACTGAAGTTACAGTTGGTTGTGAGCGATCACATGGGTGCTGGGAATTGAACCTGGGTCCTCTGGAAGAGCAGTCAGTGCTCTTGTTTGCTCAATCATCTTTCTAGCCTCAGAGTTAATTTCTTTTGAGTCTAAGAAGTTTCAAAGGGTGAGATTTTCCTCCCATAGCTTGAAGATTACCATTCTATTTTAAATTATTTTTCAGCCTTATTGATTTTCAATTGTTTTAGGCATACAAAGTGGAATTTTGATAGGCATGTACATAGAGAGACCATCCATCAACTCACAGGCTGTTATGTAATGAGGGTTCTAGAGCTCCACACTCTTGGAAGATCTTAGCACACATACAGTGATGCTGGCCTGTCACTCAACTGGAATGAATTCATCTAGTGTAGGTGTGTGTTCACTAACATCTTTCAGTTTCCTTCACTCTCTTTCTCATAGCTCAGCTTTATATTATTCACTTTCTGATTTTGGGGTTGAGACTTCTCTAGTAATGACTGTCCCTCTCTAGACAGCATCCAGCCCTTCCTCAGTGGTGGATTTTCTATAAGAGAATGTCTGGGCATATTTTTCTATTCCTCCTGCCAGCTCCCAATGTTGTGGAATAATCTTTTTGTACACTGTGAAGATGTGTCACTCTGGTTGATTTAATCAAAGGCTGAATGGCCAATAGCTAGGCAGGATTTCCAGGAACAGAGGATGCTGGGAAGAAGATAGGGGAGTTGCCAGACAGACGCAGAATGAATTAGACACACAAAATGGGATAGAGGTAAAAGTCACATAGTAGAATGTAAATTAATAAAAATAGGGGTTAATTTAAGTTACAAGAGCTAGTTAAGAACAAGCCTAAGCTATCAGCTGAGACATAATTAATATGTCTCCATGTCGTGATTTGGCAACTGGCAGGAGGGACAGAAAAATATGCCTACAAGAATGAGCCCTTCTTTCTTTTTCAGATCTTCCTGTTTATAAGGAATAAACATAAACTCTGGTCTTATTTCTGTTACTTAGGGGCCTGACTGACTTCTGTGGCTTGAGGTTATATGACCACACATATAGGGAAATTCATCCACTGAATAAGAATGTTTGTCCGGTTCAGAAAGAAGACATTTTCAGACTCACTGAGCCACAGAAACAAGGCCTGGTCTCCAATGAGCTCTGTAGTTAACAGTGCTTTCCTCTTATTATGTTTCACTCTTGTTTCTGTTTCTCAACCGACTCTGAACCTAAAATAAAGAAGACTCTCCTTGCCTTATACTAGCTTGTGAGGGCTTTCATGGCAAATATCATATTTTTATATTATTTACAGAAATAGGTTTCATCATGAGTCTAGACCCTAGAAGTCTGAGATCAAGATGTTGAGGGTTTGTTTCTTCGGAGGTCTCTGGTTTGTAGACTTGTACTCTTATGTCTTCATATGGTCTTTGCTCTGAGATTGTCCTCATTTTCTCATAAAAGCATCAGTCATGTTAGATTAGGACCTACTCTAATTACCTTATTTTGATTTTATTGCCTCTTTAAACTCCATATTTCCAAATGCAGTCATGTTCTACTGTAGGTTAGAAGAGCCACATGAGTTTTGTGGGGACACAGTTCAGCTCATAGTGGGTACTACTACAGCTATTCCTTGTTAGTTTCCTGATATCCCAGCTTGTACATATGGATGCATTTGTAGCTGCATTTTTCTGGACTTTATCATACTTAGAAGTAGTTTACTTTAAAAATTTACCATAATGACTTACCCACATGAGTTTCATACATAAAATTAATTATGTAAGCTGATATGGCAAGAAGAACTATCTCATTATAGCCTGGAGTACAATGTGACTACAAACCTTTCACCCATGATCACATTACCAAAATTATATTATTAAAAAAGGAGCATGTTTTCAGCTATTCTGATAAATCAGTTTACATTTATGCAAAGAAGTTTGGCTCAGAATGACAGAATGCCCCGAGTTCTCAAGTCACAGATATTATCAGTTCCTGGAAAGAGTTAACAGAAGCATAGACAGAGTTGAGTCTATGCCTGGATTTTGTAGTCAGAAAACATGCACATTGAATAAAGGTAGTCAAAAGGGATCATCTTGGCGGCACAGAGATGAGGATGCCCTTTATCCTCAGAGGCTGACTGTTTAAGGCAATGAGCAGTACTGATTGGTAAGTCTTTCTGGGGAGAAGATGTTATTGTGGTCTCTCATGAGCATGCTCGTTAAAGCCAGGCAGAGGTTGAAAGGAGTAGAGCCTTTCATGTACAAAGACAAATGCGAGGAGGTATAAGGCAGTTTCAGTTAGGGAGCAGACGGGGCATGGAGGGGCAGATAGGAGCACAAACTAGAGCAGTTCCTCTAGCACAGAAGAGCGCTGGCTTTAGACACACATTAATTAAATAGTCAGTGTTATTTATTTTCTCCTTCAGCATTTAAAGAATTGCCATCAATGGAGAACCCTATAAAATATTGTGCCTTTTTATTTACCTTTTAGTATCTTTCTTTTTTAGGGAAACTTTGTATGTATAGGTATTAGTCTACAGGTGCTACCCCTATCCTGGGTGACCACAGGAGATGGGAACACATTCCTGAAAGGTGGCAGAGGTCAGCTTGAGAGGCAAACCCTTGTCTCTGTACCTCTGTTGGTTTCTCCTCCTTCCTGACCCTATAGTCATCACCTTGCCCTAGAGCTTTACTTATTGAAAATCACTGTTCTCCCCAAAACAATTGTTTTAATTTCTAGCATTGTCTTCCAGGTTGTTCTTGCAGGTAACTTAAATGATTCTGCTTGCTCAGTCACCGTGCACATCCTAGAGATTAGAAGACAAGGCTGAAGACAGGCAACTGGTAATTAATGAAGCATTTGTGAAGGTGCCCTTCTTCAATGATTTCGACCCCCCTCATTAGCACATCTGAGGTTCCTCTAGCACAGAAGAGCGCTGGCTTTAGACACACATTAATTAAATAGTCAGGAGTGTTATTTATTTTCTTCTTCAGCATTTAAAGAATTGCCATCAATGGAGAACCCTATAAAATATTGTGCCTTTTTATTTACCTTTTAGTTCTTCAGTGCCAGGAAAATAAAAATTCCTTTGATCCAAAAGAGTTGTGAGGAGAACTTTTGAAGTTCTCTTCCCACCTTCGCTGGAATCTTTAATCTTTTGAGATCGTGAAAGTAAAAAAGATTATTGTGAAATCATCATCTGAATTCAGAACTAACAAGAGTACAGTTCTAGAGGCTCTGGGCGTGGATGCAATGCATGGACTTCACCTGCCATCCTCTCTGTCTCTAACTCACAGGGCTTTTCCAACTCTGATTCTGGTTTATTGTTATGGGAACTATGCTATCCTCCCTTCCCACATCTTCCTTCTCTACCAAGGCAAGGATCTGATTCTTCAAGTACCGATTCCATAATAGGCAAACAAAACCAAAAACAAAACAAAACAAAAATAGAAAAGTTGTGACATTATTTATCTTATTATATATAGGACTGTCTCCATCTGTTACTTAACTTCTTCAAAGACCAAAAGCTCAGCTATGGTAGATTACTTTATGTACTCTAATAAGACTGTCTTGTGTTTTCTGCATGGTTGACCAAAGGACTGACTGAGCCCCACAGTTTAACAATGTTTACACAGGTAATATTAATTTATGATGTATGCAATTTGGGTTCAAGGTGACGTTACACAGTACTATCTTCTAAGACAAACAACTGTCATAACATCAGTTGTGCCAACTGGAAACGATCATTGCAACTAGGCTTCTTGATTGGTGATTTGTTAATATTACTATGTTTCATAAGGTAGACTGGATGGTTTTCCAGAATGAAAAAGAAAGCTATAAAGCTTAAGTTACAGTAGTCTGAGCAAATCATATAAGTTATGTGGTAGGTCAAATTTCAGTGCAGTGATGTCATATCTCTGCTTAAATCAATTGAATTATTGTTCTACCCTTAATAACAATTACAAAGACTAGCTTGTGGTTGTTGTTTTTTACTCTTTTGGCTCTTTTCTATATGAGGGAGGTCTACTACCCAGCTCCCAAATAAGTACACACATGGAGTCTTATTCTTATTTAAGAATGCCCGGCCTTAGCTTGGCTTATTTCTAGCCAGTTTTTCTTTCCTTTTTTTTTTTTTTTTTTTTTTTTGGTTTTTAAAGACAGGGTTTCTCTGTGTAGCTTTGTGCCTTTTCTGGACACAGCTTTGTAGACCAGGCTGGCCTCGAACTCAAAAAGATCAGCCTGCCTCTGCCTCCTGAGTGCTGGGATTAAAGGCGTGGGCTACCACTGCCCGGCTTCTAGCCAGTTTTTCTTAACTTAAACTATCCCATCTACTTTTTGCCCCCTGGACTTTTATTTTTTCTGTTCTACATACCTTTCTTTACTTCTTACTCCTTGTCTTGCTGTATAGCTAAGTGGTTGGCCCCTAGAGTCCTCATCCTTCTCTCACTCCTCAATTCTCTTCCCAGATTTCTCCTTCTATTTATTCTCTCTGCCTGCCAGCCCCACCTATCCTTTCCTCCTGCCTTGCTATTGGCCATTCAGCTCTTTATTAGACCAATCAGGTGTTTTAGAAGGCAAAGCAACACAGCTTCACAGAGTTAAACAAATGCAAAATAAAAGAATGTACCACATCTTTACATCATTAAACAAATGTTCCACAGCATAAACAAATATAATATATCCTAAAATAATATTCAACACCAACTTAAAGAACAAAAATGTATGTCAAAGCAAAGTTTATTTTGTTGTTCGATTTTTGCCCTAGTTTTATCTAAATTTTCCATAATAGCTAAAAGGACTAGCCTGGTCTAACTGATCTTTTGGGTGTTTGTTCCATTACTATACTTGGTGGTATGCTCTACTGTTATGTGGCCAAGGGGATTAAAAGAGAGAATATTTTCCCCCTTGCCCTCCAAGGTCAACCAGGTTTCAGGGGACTATGAGGCACATCTCAAAATGTTCTGTAATTGTAAAGACTCACCTGCTCTCTTGTTTGTGGTGGGGGGCATGGAGACACCATCCAGTGACCTCTAACCAGTATCTAGAAAGACGAGTTTTAACACAGGGGAAAAATTTTCTCCATGCACCTAAGAAAAGCCATGGTTAAGCAAGACCTTTAACATGTTCTCATATACGTAGAACAACTGTAACAGGAAAGCAAGGGGAGACAGAGGTTCCTTTCAAGAACAAGTGACTCCTGAGGGCCAGATTCTCAACTGGCCTTGACAGAAAACATAAAAGTGAATAATTTTGGCTACCTCCGTAGTCTTAAACACAAAACCGGGCAGAATAACCAAAGAATAAAAATATTGGTATGTTTCTTTAAGAGTGTGAGGGATCACAATCCCTATAATATAAGGTGTAAATTCATATGAGATGCCATTTAGACAAAATGTCTTACTAGTAATGTTATTGATAAGAAAAATACTGTCCAGATATAGGACATCATGACATTGGCTCAATTCAACACTGGAAGCCAAGATATGGGCTCATGATTGTTTAAGCAGAAATAAATGATAGTTAAATTTCTCCTCTCTCTCTCTCCTGAATAATATCACATTGTGCAAACATGTCACATTTTTATTATCCATTCATCAGTTGGCCTTTTCCAATTTCTGGCTATTATAAATAGAGCAGCAATGAACATAGATGAGCAAGTATCTTTGTAATAAGTTGTAAAGTCTGAATGGTATAGCTGGATCTTGAGGTGGATAGATTCTTAGCTTCCTGAGGAGCCTCCACACTGATTGCCATAGTGGCTCTACCAATTTGCACTCCCACCAGCAATGAGTAAGTGTTTCCCTTTGCTTGAATTCCTGTCAGCATATGCTATCATTTGTTTTATTGATTTTGTTTGTTATGACTAAGGTAAGAGGAAATCTCAAAGTAGTTTCAATTTTTGTTTCCTTGATGGGCTAAGACATTGAATATTTCTTTAAGTGTCTCTCAGCCATTAGTGTTTCATCTTTTGAAAACTTGTTGTTTAGTTCTGTGCCCCGTTTTTTTAGTTGGATTGTTTGTTTTATTGGTCTTCAATTTGGCTTTTCTTCCTTCCTTCTTTCCATTCTTCCTTTCTCCCCCACCCCTACCCCCACCCCCATGTACTCTAGATACTAACTCTCTACTGTTTGATGAATAATTGGAAAAAGATCGCGTTCCATTTTGTGGACTACTGCTTTGTTCGAATGACAGGGGCCTTTGCTGTATGGAAGCTTTTCAGCTTCATGAGCTCCTAATTATCAACTGTTGGCCTTGATACCTGTGCTTTTGGAGTTCTGTTAGAAAATTCTTTCCAATGAATTCAAGCTTATTTTCTACTTTCTCTTCTATCAGAGTCAAGGTATCTGGTCTTATGTTGAGGTCCTTGATCTGTTTGGATTGAGTTTTATGCAGGTTATAGATCTGTTTTCATTTTTCTACACATAGCTATCCCATTTGACCAGCACCATTTATTGAAGATCCTATTTTTTTCCTCAGTGTGTATTTTTGACTTATTTGTAAAAAACTGAGTATTCATAGGTGTGTGGAATTATGTCTGAGTAGTTCTATTCCTTTGATTAATGTGTCTGTTTTTATGTTAATGTCATGCTGGTTTCTTATTACTATTGTTCTGTAATACAGCTTGCAATCTAGGATGGTGAAACCTCAGGCAGTTCTATCATTATTCAGGATTGTTTCAGCTATCCTCTCTCTCTCCTCTCCCTCCCTCTGTGTGTGTGTGTGTGTGTGTGTGTGTGTGTGTGTGTGTGTGTGTGTGTGTGTTGAGGGGTGTTTTCTTTTTCCATCTTCCTTCCTTCCTTCCTCCTTTCTTTCTTCCTTCCTTCCTTCCTTCTTTTTCTTTTTTTATAACTCCCTGAGTACCATTAGTGCTGCCCATGTACACATGGGTATGGCTTCATCCACTAGGGCATGGGGAATTATCAGAGACCACATCCTAAGGAAAACTGACTCTCCCTTTTCTCACTGCAATTAATTGTCAATAGCTCTTTAGCTGGAGGTGGGGGCTCAGGTACCCATCCCCAACCCATGCTGCAGTGCTGATTCTCTTGAACTTGTCTTGTGTTTTTTTCCAGGTAACTGCAGCAGCTGTGAACTCAGAAGTCTGTTGTATCCAGTAGATTTTTTTTTTCTCCAGTACTCACAGACCTCTGGCTCTTAGCATCTACCCACTTCCTCTTCCACCAGGTTCCTTCAACCTTGTGAGTAGGGGGTTTGATATAGACCTTCCTTATATGGCTGGCCATGCCAAAGACACTTGTTCTTTACACTTTGACCAGTTGTGAATCTCTGTATTAACCATTGTCCAAAGCACAAACAAATTCCTTTGAAGAAGACTTACTAATCTGTGAGTATTGAGATATGTATTTAAAGTACAGTATGATACTATGTCCACTCTTAAACATGCTGTGAACTTCTCAGCCATGGGTTCTTGGTCAGATTTATAGTACTAAACATTTCTTTGCTACTGAGGAGCATTCCTTAAATCCAATCAGAAAGCAGTTGGCTATTCCATAACATTCACACCATTTTCCACCCATGGCCATCATTGACAGGCTGGTTGTTACTGTAACTTGTACGTAACAAGCTATACCTGAGGTTTATTTTGATTCAGGGTTGGTGTTAGAGACTAGGAACAGCAAGAGTATGTTATCATCTCATAGGTATTTGGTGAAGGCTTCATGCTATTTCAACTTATGGTGGAAGAAAGAAGGGCAAGTGGGTATGGACGTTGGGACAAATACCCGGAGTCTGCTTGCTTTATAATAACACACTCTGGCGGTAGCTGTTTCTGAAGAGTGGGCACTCACTCATGTCCTGGAGAATTGACCTAGTCCATTGAAAAAGTCATTATTCCCTCTTAGCACTAATCACTTAACATCATCATCCTGAGTTTGAAAAGGACCAAGAGACCATGTTTAAAGCATAGCTCCAGGTTTGTCGTCGTCGTCTTCTTCTTCTTCTTCTTCTTCTTCTTCTTCTTCTTCTTCTTCTTCTTCTTCTTCTTCTTCTTCTTCTTCTTCTTCTTCTTCTTCTT
>CABHPR010135047.1:28898-40504 GCA_902168415.1 Peromyscus melanophrys
AGAGAGAGAGAGAGAGAGAGAGAGAGAGAGAGAGAGAGAGACTTTAGTTCTCTTCCCCCCATGACTATTATATTTAAATATTTATTTTGTGCCCATGTGTCTGTTTGAATATATGGGCACCACAAGTGTGCAGTGCCCATGAAAGCCAGAGGAGGGCATCAGATACCCTGGCTGGAATTACAGGCAGTTGTGAGGCTCCTGACATGGATGCAAGGAACCAAACTTTGTTCCTCTGGAAGAGCAGGAAGTGCTCTTAACGGCTGAGCCAGTGGTTCTTAACCTTCCTAATGTTGCAGCCCACTAATACAGTTCCTCATGTTGTGGTACCCCCAACCATGAAATTATTTTCCTTGCTACTTCATAACTGTAATTTTGCTACTGTTATGAATTGTAAATATTTTTGGAGCTAGAGGTGTGTCGGGGGTTGAGACCCATAGGTTGGAACCACTGTAAGCTGAGTGACTTCTCTAGCCCCTGTTATATTTTTGAAAAGTAAGAAACATTATATTATGATCCTTATGTACACCTCTGTGTAAACAGTTTGAAACCGCTCTCTGTGAAGAATGCTTTTTCCAAATAAATTTGATGTGGAAATTTTGGAATTGCTACTGGTTAGGTTCCCTGAACTTAGTTGTCTTTCTTCACAGACTTCTTTCTTTATAGTCCAACCGTGGCTTGTAATCGATAGCCTTCCTTGCATACATTAAGCATTGGACTTGGAGTTCCATGCTAATAGCTGTGGTCCTTGCTGGAGGACCCAGATTAGCTCTTGCTTGCTCAGGTCATCATGTTTGTCATCGCCATGTTTCTGTTAGTATCTGAAATCAACTCTTGGCCTGATCTCTGGAACCTCTCTTGGATGCTAAACCCTGCTTGCTGAACTGGATGTTTTCCAAGCATCAGCAGCTGGGTCAATCTGCCCACCACCTGTCCAATGCCAACAAGTGAAAGGTCTGGCTTTATGGTCCTGGCCCTTCCTCAGTCCTCCTGTCTTCATGCTCCTCAGTTCCCTCAATTAGTTGAGTCATATCTGGCTGTATTCCAAGATACAACCCAGAGAGAGGATGAAGTTGCATTTATTTCACAGGAGATGGCTCTGTGGCCAGCCTTTCTTCACATAGACTTGTGATACTTTAACCAACATTCCAAGAAGTCATCTGAAACTTCAAAATAACTCATCAACTGACTCAAACACATTACCACTATTTCCTCCTGTCTAGTCATCCTCTTTTTGTCTTTTTGTTTTGTTCTTTTTAAACCTTTTTCCTCCTCCAATTGTGATTATGTAATAACCAATTGTTCCATCCTATCAGTAGGATTATAATCTAAAACTTTGTATCAGTAATCACCACTTGAGTTTGTTTTAATGCATTTCAGTTCTTAGATTAATCTTGTCCATGCAAAGAAACAGTTATTTTTTATCAGGTGGGGGGTGCCCAAGTAGGGATTTTTTTTCCAACTCTGGGTATACATTATGTAATAAGTAACAAACTTTCTGTGTATGCACAGTTCTTTTCATTCCAAAGATTCCCAAAGCACGTTTACAAGCTTAACTTGGATTAAATATCCCCATTACCTCATCCAGCCCTGAAATGGAGCAATCTCCGGGGGAAAGTGTGGCAGCTGCTTAACAATGTACAGACATACTGTGCTACAAGACAAATACCGGAGGCTTAGGCTGTTTTATTTTACATGGCAAGAGCTGCAGGTCAGGAGTCTGGAACGGGGCATTGCCTGGGAGTACTGCCATACTTGAATGGGAACTTCAGCATCTTGAAATAATAAAGCATCTCACCCAAGGTCTACATCTCAGCCAAACAACTCTTTGGGAGCTGGTAGACCAGGAAAGGAACAGATTGGACACAAAGACTCTGAACTTGGTGGTGAACACCTCTAATCCTAGCACTTGGAATGCTGAGGCAGGGGGATTATGAGTTCAAGGCCAGACTGGACTAGATAAAGAGATCTTGTTTCAAAGGGGAAAAAAGATGTTTCTAGGAAATGACTTAGAGGGGTAGCATTTTGTAAACTATCCAGGATGCTGAGAATTTAAACTCTTGTGTTTTGTTTATATGCTTTGAGAGCTATACTGTTTCTCTGTTCACTTTCCATCTGTTGCACACTTCACCACCTTGTCCTGGAGAAGCTAAACTTGCTGTAAAGGCTCATGGGGATTCTCCTGTACTCCAGCATCTGGGCTCAGAGAGCCATGATACTGAGATGTTTGGTTCTGCTGTGGTAGTGTGTGGTTGGAATTTTCTGCCAACCAGCTCCCAATAAAGACACAGAGACTTATTGTTAATTATAAATGATCGGCCTTAGCTTAGGCTTGTCACACTAGCTCTTTTAACTTAATTTAACCTGTTTCAATTCGTCAACATTTTGCCTTGGGCCTTTTAAACCTATCTTTCATTCTGTATGTTCTGCTTTCCTGCTTCCTCCATGTCTTGCTGGCTTGCCCCTGATATCTCCTTGTTGTTTCTTTTTCTTTCTTTTTTTGAGCCTAATTTCCTCCTCCTATTTACTCTCCCTGCCTGGAAGTTTCATGTATACATCCTCCCTTTTTTATTGACCATTCAGCTTTTTATTAGACCAATCAGGTTCCTTAGGTAGGCAAGGAAAGTAGAAACACATTTTTACATAATTAAACAAATGCAACATATCTTTGCATAATTAAACAAATATTTCACAACAGTAGTGTTTCTCACCAAAGCTTGTGAGGGACAATCTCTTAACACCCATGACTGCTCTTCTTGAATTACTCACATGTTCCCTCTTCTAACTTACTAGACCTAATAGGGATAAGCGCTATACAGTGTGGTTAGTTCCAGAGGTATCATATTCCCTGGATACCTATCTACCCAAAGTGATGTTTGTAAAGAATCCATTTTGTAGTCTTTTCAAATACTATTTTAAGTGTGGTGTCTCCTGGAACCTGATGGTTCATGCATGAGAAATCAGAGTGAAGAATCCTATACCCTCTATCTATGAAATAAAGCCAACTTAATTATGGTGCCTGCTCTTTTTGATATGTTCTTTAGTTTAAAGTATTTCACTGAAAATTTTTGTGTCTATGTTCATCAGACAGATTGTTCTATAACTTTCTCTCTCTCTCTCTCTCTCTCTCTCTCTCTCTCTCTCTGTGTGTGTGTGTGTGTGTGTGTGTGTGTGTGTGTGTATGTGTGTGTCTTTATCTGGTTTTGCTATCATAGCAATACTGGCAAAAGAGTTTGTAAGCAACAAAGGAATACATAGTGAGAATCATCCGGTTCACCTTTCCTTTGTGATAAAACATCAAGACCAAGGCAACTTGCATAAGAAAGAATTTCTTTAGGCTTATGATTCAAGATGATTAAAAGTCCATCATGGTCTGGTGGCAGGGCAGCAAGCCACAAGCCACACAGCAGCAAAGAAGGAGAGCTCTCATCTCAACCACAAGCAGGAAAGCAGAGAGCGTGTGAGGATTGGAGCCTGGCTTTTGACCCTTATAGCCTTCCTGAGTGTCATTCTTCTTCTAGCAAGGCCACACTTCTAAACCTCCTCAAACAGCACCACCCACTGGGAATTAAGTGTTCAAATGCCTGAGACTATAGGGGACATTTTTCATTCAAGCTACCACAGTGTCCCAGCATCCTTTGTTGAAAATGCAGCATTTCCTCCAGTGTATATTTTAGTATCTCCATTGAGTATTAAATGGCTATAGTTATGTGTATTCATTTTTGGGTCTTTGATTTTGTTCTGCTGGCCCACATACTTGTTCTTATGGCAGTGCCATTTTGTTTTTATTGTTTTGGCTCTGTAATATGTCTTTAGATCTGGAATGGCAATCCCTCCAGCATTGTGCTTCTGCTCAGGATTGTTTTGGTTATCCTGATTCTTTTGTGGTTTGGTATGAATTTTATGGTACTGTTTTTTTTTATTTCTTTGAAGAATGAGATGGGGATTTTGACTGAAATGGAATTAAGTCTGTAGATGGCTTTTGTTAGAATGCTCACTTTTACAATTTAGATTCAAGAGCATGAGATGTCTTCATCTTTCTTCAGAGGTTTAAAATTTGTTGTTGAGGTTCTTTACCTCTTTAGTTAGATTTATCCTAGATTTTTTTTGAGACTCTTGTGAATGGGAATATGTTCATGATTTCCTTCTTTTGCTTCTTATTGGTTTATAGAAAAAACTACTGATTTTTCTAGATTGATTCTGTATCCTGCCACATTGCTGAAAATTATTTTATCACTTCTGTACATTTTCTGGTAAAATTTTTGTGATCTCATGTTAATTTTCACTTGACTTCTTCTTTTCCTAGCTGTATGTTTAATTTCCTTCTTTTGCCTTGTTGCTCAGCCATTGCATCAAGCACAATACTGACACAGAGTGTGGACAGTGAACAGCTCTGTCTCCTTCCCAGTTTCAGCAGGATTCCTTCAAGTTTTTCTTCATTTAGGATGACACTGGCAATGGATTTCTCATATGTAGCTTTTTTTTTTTTTTTTTTTTTTTTTTTTTTTTTTTTTTTGGTTTTTTGAGACAGGGTTTCTCTGTGTAGCTCTGGTGCCTTTCCTGGATCTCACTCTGTAGACCAGGCTGGCCTCGAACTCACAAAGATCTGCCTGGCTCTGCCTCCCGAGTGCTGGGATTAAAGGTGTGCGCCACCACCGCCCGGCAGTATGTAGCTTTTATTGAGATATTTTTTCTCCAGTCCTATTTTCTCTAAGACTTTTATCAGGAAGTCATGCTGAGTTTTTAATCAAAGGCTTTTCTGCATCTATTGAGATGATCCTGTTATTTTTATCTTTAAGCCCATTTATGTAATTTATTACATTTATTGAGTTATATATGTCGAACCATCCTTAATCTTTGAGATAAAGCCAACTTGCTCATGGTGGATAACCTTTTTGCTATGTATCTATTCAGTTTACCAGGATTTTATTGAACATTTTTTGAAGGTCCGTTCATTAGGAATATTGGTCTGTAGTGTTCTTTTTTCTTTATTATTTATCTGGTTTTGGTATTAGAATGATCATAGATGGATTTTGGGAATGCTCCTTCTGTTTCTACTTTTTGAATAATAGAAAAAGTATTGGCTGTAGATCTTCTCTGAAAGTCTCATAGGATTCTGCTGTTAATCCTTCTGGCCCTGGGCCATTTCTAGTTGGAAGACTTTATGACTATTCAAGCTCCTGATTGTTGTGGGTCTGTTTAAGTTGTTGATCTCTTCTTGCTTTAATTTTGGTGGTTTGGCTGAATCTAGAATTAGTTCATTTTTTACTTTTTAATTTTTTTTAACTTAATGGAGTACAGGTTTTTAAAGTATTCTTGATAATATTATGAATTTCTTTGGTATCTCTTGTAATGTTTTCTGTTCATTTCTGATTTTGTTAATTTTGGCTCTTTCTTTCTTCCTTTTGGTTAGATGGGACACAAGGGTCTGCCAATATGGTTAATCTTCTCAAAGAACCAGCTTGTTTTTTAAAGAACTTTTATTAATTCTTTGTGGATTTCACATCATGCATTCCAGTCCCACTTATCTCCCTATCTCCTCACATTTGCTCTATGCCCTTGAAACCTTCCCCCCAAAACAAAATCAAATAAAAAAACAAACAACCAAAAACCCAAACCCAAACCAAACCAAACCAAAAAAATAAGAGAGAGAGAGAGAGAGAGAGAGAGAGAGAGAGAGAGAGAGAGAGAGAGAGAGAGAGAGAGGAGAATCTTGTGGAAGCTGTAGTGTGGCCTGTTGACTCACACAGTTTAGCCTTTAGTCCATTTATCTTTACTCACAATTGTTCATTGTCACGAGTCATTGGTCTGGCTGGAGGTCTCTGGCTTCTGCTGTGCCACCAATAATGGGCTGTCATTGGGGCTCCTTTTGTATAACCTGTTGTCCTGTGTTGTGGAGATTTGCGGTTTTGGATCTGTAGGTTTGTCTCCTTCTCATTCTCCATAGACACAGTGGATGTTGGGGTGGGCTAACTCATAGCCCTGGAAAGAACCAGCTCCTAAATTCATTGATTCTTTTATTGTTTTCTTTGTTTCTATTTAATAAATGTCTGCTTTGATCTTTTTTCCACCAACTGCCTTTGACTTTGGTTTGTTCTTGCTTTTCCAAATTCTTGAGTTTTATCATTAAGTCACTTTTGTACTTTTTTTTTTATTTTTATTTTTTAAGTATAGCACTGGGGGATATAAACTTTCTTCTTACAACTGTTTTTATTGTATCCCAGATATTTTGATGTGTTTTCATTTTCATTTAGTTTTAGCAACATTTTGATTTCTTTTTTGACCCATTCATCATTTAGTAGTGAATTATTTAATCTCCCTCAATGTACACCGTTACTAGGGTCTTGTTGCTGCTGTTGATTTTGTTTTATTGCATTGTGGACAGAAAGGATACACAGAAGTGTTTCAGCTTGTGGTTTTTTTTTTTTAATTTCTAAAGATTTGTTTTATGTCCTAGGATGTGGTCTATTTTAGAGAAACTTTCATGTCTTGCTGAGTAGAATGTGTTTTCTTTCATGTTTGGATGGAGTATTTTGTAGATATCTGTTAGGTCATTTGATGTAAGATGTCATTTACTCCAGTGGTTTCTCTGTTTATTTTTGTGAAGATGTCCTATCCATTGGAGAAAGTGGATCTGTGTATTTAATTCTATTTGTATGCTTGTTATGAAATTGGGTATATCAAAGTTTGGTGTATGTTCAGTATTGTAGTATTTTCTTGATTAATTGATCCCTTGATTAGAATGTTGTGCCCTTCTTTGTTCTAGTTAGTTTTTGTTTGAAGTTTATTTTGTCAGATATTAGGATGTCCATGGTTGTTTAGTTCCTGATCCCATTTGTTTGGAATACTTTTTTCTACTCTTTCACTTTGATGTAGTGTCTATCTTTAAAACTAAGATGAGTTTCTTATAGACAACAGAAAGATGGATTCTCTTATTCTATTCAGCTAGCTTACATCTTTTGATAGGAGTGTTGATTTAAGACTTAATATTGAAATAATAATAATTGAAAGGTGTTTGTAAATTAGTCATTTTTTTCTGATTTGTGTTCTTAATTATGGTTTGTGTTTCATTAATTGTACTTTTATTTGTTTTCTTTTTAGAGTCTGTTGGCTGTGTTTATTCCCCCTTCAGTCTGAAGTATTGCTTCAAAGATTCTGTTTAAAGTTGGTCTGCTGGATATTTTAACAGGCTCCCAGACCTTAGTACAACAGATTCCATGATGGAAGTACCTACCATTCAGGCCATAAAACTCAGCACATAGACAGTACCACCTGCCAAAATGAAAACAAAGACCTAATCCATCAAATTTCATGGTTCTGGGAAAGTCTTTAAATGTACTAGCCTTGCTTTTTGGCGTCTGTAGTTCTGCTTCTGGCTAACTATTCTTGTTAACTGAAGTAGGTCAACCAAGAACATGGATTTTGTGATTAAAATTTCATCCCAAGAAAGGCTTGGGGCTAGCTACACTGGGATCCTGAACACCCAGAATAGTTGCTGGCTGGTTAATAAAGACTTTCTACTGGCTTAAACCCATGTCTGAGCAGTCTTCTCTGGTGGATACTCCACAACAATATGAGTTCTTTTAGTGTATTTGAATCATGGAAAGTTTTTCTTTCGCCTTCAACTATGTCAGATAGTTTTGCTGGGTATAGTAGTAGGTTGGCAGTTATGGTCTTTCAGCACTTGCAAAGTATTGTTCCAGGCTCTTCTGGCTTTCAAGTTTCCACTAAGAAATCATTGATTATTCTGATATATTTTTCTTTATATATTACCTGTGTATTTTCTTTTGCAGCCTTTAATATTGTCTTTGCTCTGCATATTTTTTGCTTTAACTATGATATTCATTGAAGAGTTTCTTTTCTGGTCTTGTCTATTTGGTGCTCTGTGTGCTTCTTATATCTGTATAGGTATGCCTTTCCTTAGTTTTGAGATGTTACCTTCTATGATCTTGTTGAAGATCTGGTCTATGCCATTGACCTGGGATTCACCCCCTTCCTCCATACCTCTACTTAGAGATTTTGTCTTCTGGAGCTATTTTACATTTCCTTCATGTTCCTTTCCTATACTTAAACATATATAATAAAATAGTCTTTGCTTTTTTATTTTGTCTGGATCCTCTCCTTTATCTTTAATTCCGGATTTCTATCTTTCTCTTGACTCATTCTACTTCTAAGGTTTCACCTTGAGTTTTCTAATTAGGGTACTGAGTTTTTCCATTCCATCTCCATTTCAACTTGTGTTATCTTCAGTGTTTCTATCTTCTTGTTGAATTCAGCTTTCAAATCTTAAATTATCTTCATCACTTCAGTCAGCCATATAATTGTATTTTATTGGATAATATTCAGGTATTTATTATTACCCTCTTGGAAGTCAGTGAAGTGTTTGTGTCTTCTTTAAATTCTTTTATTCAATATGTGATTGTTCTTTCAAATTCAGTATCCTAGGCTTCATTTAGGCAGTTCTTGTTGGAAAACACTTCTACAGGACCAGTGGGTTTGAAGAGAGATAGGCTGTCTTGGTCATTCATGTTGTTTATGTCTTGAAATTTGGCTTGGTCATGTGGATGTCTTTCCTTGGTTGTGTATATGATGTGAAAATCTTGCCTGCCGTAGATTTGGCCAGTTCAGGAAGTCATGCTCAAGCTACTCCTAGTAAAGGTGGTGTATGAGCTGTTTAATTGGACCAAGCCAAGATGGCTCCCAAATCATGGGTCTAGAGCTGTCCTGTGGGTACAAAAATGAAAGTGGGTAGAGAAAAGGATGGAAGAGGAACAGAGCATCTCACCAATCAAAGGTGGCTCATAAATAAACTGGCTTTGAAGGCCATGGATCTGCAGCCAGTCTTGTGGATATGGACATGGCAAGAAGTGGAATAAAGGATGACAAAGGGAAAAAGTGTCTTAGCAGGTGTGGTGGTTTGAAAGAAAATGGTCCCTAAAGGGAGTGGCATTATTAGGAGGTGTGACCTTGTTGGAGTAGGTGTGGTCTTATTTGAGGAAGTGTGTTACTGTGAAGGCAGGCTTTGAGGACTCACATGTGTTCAAGTCACACTCACTTCCTGTTGCCTGTATATCAAGTTGTAAAATTCTCAGCTCCTTCTCCAGCACAATGTCTGCCTGTATGCCGCCATGTTCCACCATGATGACAATGAACTGAACTTCTGAACTTTAAGCCACCAAATTAAGTATTTTCCTTTATAAGAGTTGCCATGGTCACAGTGTCTCTTCACAGTAATAGAAACTCTAAATGAGACAGAAGTTTGTACCAGGGACTGGAGTATTGCTGGGATAGGCCTAACTATGCTTTTGTTTAAAGAAATCCATATGGACCTTGGAACCATGGATTAGAAAAGCAGTTGAACACTCGAAGTGCTGCTTGATGGGCCATCCTAGTAGGAGCACTGAAGACAGTGCTGCTAAGAGTTATTTGAACTGTGGGGGCTGGCTCCAGAGCTTTCAGAGGAGAAGAATATGAATATGTGGGCTAGAGGTCATCTCTGATATTTTGGTGAAGAAAGTCTACCCGAGGCTAAAATGAAGAGTTTTGGATTAATTCCATCGGCAGAGTAAATCTCAAAACAGCCTAGTATAGACTCCGTTGTGTGGTTCTTAGTGGTAACTCTAGTGAAAATTTATAATGAAAAGGAGTAAGCTGAGCAGGGTAAATTACAAAATGTAAAATTTGAGGAGAAAAAGGGAGTATCAAGAAGTAGCATGGAGCTAAGTCCTGTGTTCAGGGAGGTAAACAGATTTTGAAATGGAATAAAAGGGAGTAGTGACCCCAGGGCAAGCTACCACCCAGCTAAGTTTCCAACTTGTGAAAAGGAATTAAAGAAACACTAAGCACTAGGTTTGTGGTGGATGCCTTTAATCCCAATATGTGGAAGGCATAGGCTGGCAGATCTCTGAGTTTGAGGTCAGCCTGGTCTGCAGAGCGATTTCTAGGACAGCCAAGCTTAGGCAGTGAAGGTAACAATCAAAAACAGAAAGCTGGTAAAGATGTAATTGAATGAGGAGGCCATGTTTCAGCCCTAGCAAGCAGCAGAGCTTGGCAGTTTCAGCCACGTGGTTCTGGCTTTAAGGAGAGAAGAAAGGGGCTATGGAATTTTCCTTCACGACTAAGACAAGCTGCGGAGGCCAGGCATATGTCAGGGGTGTCCCTGAATGGAGGCCTAGAGAGGTCATTTCATGAAGCTGTGAAGTTGAAGCCTGGATTGCCTTGGAGACCCCAAGATGTCAGAGATGCCAGAGCTGTGGGATACCTGCCAAGGAAAGCTGCTAACAGGGAGTGGAAACCAGCCCAAAAGAAAGAAGTATGTTGCAGTTAACAAAGCTGAAAAGAGTTGGAGAGCTGAAGAACATTTTGACGTTAGACATGGGAAGGAGACATTATAGTCCAACCTTAGACACAAGTGTTGTAGATGAGTCAGGCAGGCCAGGAACTAGATGGATTTAATGGTCTTCTGTGTGTAAATGAGTAAGCTTCCCATTGAAGTAGGAGTGGGCGTGGGGAGCATGTACAAATTTCTTTATGAAGATTCTAATGCAAAAGCATGTCTACTTATACAGATGTCTCATCTCCAATGCTCCCTAGGTCTATGGAGTTGTGAAGACCATGCTCACCTGATACTCATGGAATCAGATACAATGCATATTGACTTCCCTGAATCTCTCACCAGTGCTGTTTCTCCTGAGCAGTGGACTCCTACCTAGACCCAGCTTTGATTCCATGGGGCTGGAAGTGCTTAAGACACACAATCAGCTTCTCTTCTCACACCATCATTTCCAGCTGCAGTTTCCCACCCATCCCTGTTTTGAATTAAGACTAATAAATGTATTTGAAATTGAAATAATCTTTCCTCTTGGCCTTTCTCCCATGCCTTAAGTTCTCATCTAATCTCAAGTCATGATAAATACATATATAACTTATATATGGAATACGTTTGCCTCTTCCTCATGATGTACTTTTTTCATTTGCAACTTCCTGGTGTTTTCCAGCTTTGAGAATTTCTTGTCCTCTGCTACTCCCCTCCCAGTCACTTATTGCAAGTTCCTCTAGATAAGCTGGTAAAAGTAGTGTTCTTTACTGGCTATAGGTGTTTTTATTTTACTGATTGTATTAGGGTTATCATTGCTGTGATGAAACACCAAGACCAAAGAAACTTGGGGAGGAAAGGGAATATGTGGCTTACGTTTCCACATCACTGTTCAGCATTGAAGGAATAGTATTATCCATAGGATATACACAATTAGAAACTATTATCATCCTTAACTTTGGGGACCAAGCCTAATGTACCTAGACAAGTCTGTATTCAGCTCTCATTTATTTTAATTCAGATTTATTTATATTTCTTATACATCTGTAAAGCTATATATATTATATATAAAGCTATTCATATATGTGTGTGTTTACATGTGTACGTATGTGCAGCATGCATCTGATCTGTATGTATGCCTTTTCTCGTGTAACTGCACTTGTTGCATGTGTGTGCATGCACTTGTGGAGGTCATTGGCTGATGTTGGATGTTTACCTTTATTATTTTATACCTTATATTGAGGCAGGGTCTCTCTCTCTCTCTCTCTCTCTCTCTCTCTCTCTCTCTCTCTCT
>CABHPR010135048.1:2149-28434 GCA_902168415.1 Peromyscus melanophrys
TTTTTCGAGACAGGGTTTCTCTGTGTAGCTTTGCGCCTTTCCTGGAACTCGCTTGGTAGCCCAGGCTGGCCTCGAACTCACAAAGATCCGCCTGGCTCTGCCTCCCGAGTGCTGGGATTAAAGGCGTGTGCTACCACCGCCCGGCCCTTATGTAGATTTTAAAGTTTCATTTATTTTTTTATTTTATGTACATGGGTGTTTTGCCTGCATGTATGTCTGTGTGAGAGTGCCAGAATCCCTGGAACTGGAGTTAGAGATGGTTGTGAGCTGTCTTGTGGGTGCTGGGACTTGAACCCAGGTCCTCTGGAAGAGCTGCCAGTGGTCTTATCTGCTGAACCATCTCCAGGTGGAGCTTACAGTAGAGGAGAAATCTGGTGGGGCCCAGAAGCCTGTTCCTCTGATGCCAGCTAGTCAGGTTTGGCTGTTGAGAGCTCCCTCAGCCTGTGTGCTCCCTGGTTAGTGTCTCCTCCGCAGTCTGGGGATGACAGCACAGATGGAGAGGCATGGACGGGTGGTCTTACTTACCCTTGCTTGCTTTGATTGGTTTTCCTTCTTAGTTAGTTCTTTGGACAGGGAGGTCATTAAGTTAGTTCATAGTTGGGCAGTACTGTGGCAGAATTGGCTAGGGTTTTATTGAGAATTTGTGTTTAGTTGCTATACGGCCTGTCTGTGGCTTAAGCTATTGATGCCTCAGTGTCTGCATCCTAGGAAAAAGGTCATCCTTATCTGCCAGGGTTGTGCTGAAACCAGTGTCACCAGCCATGTCTTGGACAGGGACAAGATAGAGGCACAGATGTACACTGACTGTTGTAGCTGTGTGGGCAGACTTTTGCAGCTGAGGTGAGGAAACACCACAGGCGAGGCATGCAGAAATGCCTGCTTGTGGTTCTATCTTGACAGAACGGAGGACAGTGACCCAGTATCAGTTTAGGCAGTGTTATTTCTGAACTCCTGGGTGGATCAGTCTCATTCTTATGGAGCATATATGACGCCATGGCTAGTTAATTCTGGTTTTGATGGCCCATACTAGGGATATAGAGTTAAAGGTAAAAAATTAGGAGAAAACGAAAAGGATGACAGGAGCTGAGCACATGTGGTGTCTGGAGACATTTGTTCTGGAGGTCTGAAGCTCCCGCAGCTTGGTGACCTTTTCTGTTTAGTCTTTTCCATTGCTTTGAGACAGGGTCTAATTGTAGCACAGGCTGGGTTTGAGTATCCTGACCCTTTGGGCTGCCTCCTGAGTTCTGGGGTTACAGGTGTGCACCACCACACACGGTTGACTGATTTGTATAGTGTCATTCTTAGTGATTGGCAGCAGGAAGATAGGTAACCAGGCCTCAGACTTAGGAGGTAGGCTTGAGTTTTTTTGTGGGTCCCACATACTGTTATCAGGTTTTCCAGCCAACATCTTAAATGGGGTCCTTGTTGGGACGTTTGCAGTAGCCCTCTTTCTGGTCTGTTACTGCAAAAACTGGCTACCTATGGGACTGTTTGCCCTGCACTATGAGAAGGAAGAAAAGATAGATACTCCAGGAAAGTGGCCAATATCACAAATCAGAACTGGGCAGGTGGCACATAACAATCCTACCCAGCACTTGGGAGGCAGAGGCAGGAGAATCACAAGTTCTAGGCAGTCATGGGCTACATACTGAATTTTCCACTTGGTCTCCCCTGTAACACCAAGCAAGACCTCAAGCCATTTAGATGTCATTGTTAAAAGCTACAGGTCATCTCAGTCAACTCCCTTGGGAAGGAGCCGCAGGGACCTTTGCTCTACCTGCCTTCATCCAGCCGTATGTGCACCACTGTGTTGTTTGCTTGAAAAATGGCCACCTCAAGTTCCTTCGGGTTTTGGGAGATGATGCACAGGAACTAGGGTTTTCAAGGAACTCAGTCTAGACAGTAGTGTATGTAGAAAGCTGGTGACTGGCAGTACACTGGTCTTGTGAAAGGGAGCTGGAGCCATAAGCAATAATGCTGTGATAGCTAGCTGCTGATTCCGCTTCATCACCTTTTCTTGGAAGTTACATTGAGAAACAGACCTTTCCTGCCCCCTCAGCGTCCAAGAGGGCTTTTCTAGACCTTCATAAGGTGTACTGAAGGCTGCTTTTGAATGTCTCCTAAGTTTACTTTTGCTACTGTTTCCAGTTATTTTTAGAAGAGTACTAACTACTTAGCTGGATAGTGCTGCTTTTTCTCTCAGCAGGGGTAGAACCTGGGGAACAAGGTTGTAACAGGGTATTTCTGACAGTGACAAGTGTGAAATGTCACTGCTTCCTTCATAAAGTAGGTGTTCTGAACTACTTTGGACTTCTGAAAGTGTTGTCCAGTGTTGTGCTGTCGAGGCTGGGCAGTGTTCCTTGGCTAACAGAAGTCAGACGAGTGGAAATTGTTGAAGATAAGCAGACTTGTGTGCAGAAGGTTAGGGCTTGAAGGTTTACTGGAAAGTTATTTCCAGAGTTTATTAGGACAATACACTGTCCTGGGCTGGAACAAGGTGATGGACACTCAAGAGTGAGACCAGCAGTGAACCAAACAGGAAGGGAAGAGGGGACAGATGGCTAGAAGAACCCCTGTCCTGAGAAATAGAGTACATGGACTAGAAGGGTAAGGCATAGCCGCAGCCTAGGTGGGGATTTGCCAAAGCTGGGCCTGGGTACTCAACTGTGCCTTTTCTGCCTGTGTTTTGTGAGTTGAATTCTTAGATCAACACATAAAGGGTGGAGATCAGTGCTGAGTCACAGTTGTTGATAGATGCCCAGGTGTCTTGTCAACAGCTTATGCTATCTGACTGACAGGAGCTTCAAATTCATTGGTGTTTGAAACCTAGGAACCAGCCAGTGTGGTCTCAAGCTGGTGAATGGGCCCTCGTTCTTTTGGGTAATGAGAATGTAAAAGATCAAGAAAAGGGTCCTTGTGGAAGCAGGACAGTTCTGTGAGACTCTTCTGCCTGCTGCAGATAGTAAAACCTGGGTCCTTTGTTTTCATCTCATACCAGTGGCTAAGGTTCCCTGATTGTCCTGTGCTGGGAGAGCAGAACCTTAAATTAGGTGTCAGCCCCAGAATATTCTACTTGGGAAGGTCTGTTTTTGATTAACTGGCATGTTGCTTGAAGAGTGCTGAATGAATTCTAAAGGCGGCTTCTCTTGTAGAGTATTTACACCCCAGATGTAGCCACAGGTATTTGGATAGTGAGCTGACTCTTCTGCCATGTTCCCATGGTACCTTCAGAAACAGTTAAGGGGGCATCACTGAAAACACATGGTACTGCTCTGACTGTGTAGGCTGAGCAAACCTACAGCCCCCTAGGAACTGGCTGTGGGCCACTGCCTGGGTTGCAAGTGTGTTTCATCAATATCACTTTGGGGAATAAGTTACATTTGAAGACTCTTAATTGATCCCAGCAATTTCTGTTTTAAAACAACACGTAGGAGTTGGCATGTGTATGCCAGCTTAGGCAAGCACTTCTCTTTGGGGTATAAGGGGAGCTCCTATGGAAGTCTTTAAGTCTTCTAGTTGTTAGGTCACATGAGTTCACAGGGAAATCTGTTTTGATCAAGCCAACTGAAGTAGTAAAATACATTCCTAAGTCCATGTTGCTGCCGCCCCCCCACCCCCATCTACCTACTTACCTAACTATCTAGGTATAATTTCTGTGTAGACCAGGCTGGCCGAAAACTCACGGAGAGAGAGCCATTTGATTCTGCCTTATTGCTGGGATTAAAGGTGTGTGTCACCAGGCCTAGCTGTTTTGTATTTTTGAAAATTAGTATGTGTGTGAGTATGCATACTGTGGCACCCATGTGGAGGTCAGAGGAAAATGTATGGAATTTGGTTCTCTTCCCATGTTTACATGGGTGGAACTTGGGGTGCCGTGCTTGTATGTGTGGCACCTGCATTTACCCATTAAGCTGTCTTGCTGGCTTTGATTAAATGTTTCAAATTTCTATTATTTTGTGTGTGCATCATGTCGGGGGACATGCATATTATAGTTCTCCTGCTTCAGCTTTCAGTGCTAAGATTTACAGGTGTGTACCACCACACCAAACAGTCTTACTGCTGTTTTACAGCCATCTTAGATACTTCTCCCCAAATGTCTTTCCCCCTTGTACTTCTAAGTTAAAGAAGTGAGCTTAGGCCGGGTGCCATGGTGCATGCCTTTAATCCCAGCACTCAGGAGGCAGAGCCAGGTGGATCTCTGTGAGTTCAAGGCCAGCCTGGTCTACAGAGTGAGTTCCAGGATAGGCTCCAAAGCTACACAGAGAAACCCTGTCTGGAACAACAAAAAACAAAACAAAACAAAACAAAAAGGTGAGCTTAGGTGCTGACCCTGAGAATGCCCCTTATGTAGATGGTGAAGTGGGTTGAAGTGGTCTTAGCTGGCTCCTGCTCTGAGCCTCATGCTGCTGCTAATGATGAGAACAAACTTGGCTTTACATTTTAAAATTTGAAACCCAAGTCTTGCTATGTAGACCAGGCAGGCCTTGAACCTGTAGCACCCATCTGGGATAAGCATTCGCTACAGCACCCAGTTTCCATTTTTATATAGTGACAAAGGGAGTGTGGCTTAAGGGTTAAAAAGACTCTTAATAATCTCACCACACACCTGGCAGCTGTGCACAGCATCCTATGATGATGGAGGTCAGAAAATTTCAAGTGTTGGTAGCCTATGGAGAATGCAGATACTAACACAGTATTAACACAGCTTTATTGCCCAGTGTTAACCTAATCAACCTGGTGCGATTGGTTTCTGATGACATGAAGTCAATATGGTGAATGCTGGGAAAGATCCATTGTATCCCAGAAAAGCAGAATGAATAAAAGCAGTGAAAATTAATGGATAATTTATGGTTCTCTTCTAAATAGTGTTGAATGGAGTATATCAGAATGCAAATGGTCAAGATTTTTTTTAAAAATTGTCTAGTGCTGTGGGTAATAACTATTAGAAACACAATGCAGCCGAATTAACTAGATAAAATGGTCATAAAAATACAAGTCCCAGTTTATTAGCAAGTTAAGCAAACATAAGATTACATTTCAGCATTGTATTCAGGGTGAGCAAAAATTGGGAAAAAGAAATACAGAATAGGGGTTGAGTGTGGTGGTGCAGGCCTTTAATCCCAGCACTTGGGACAGAGACAGACAGATCTGTGAACCCGAGGCCAGCCTGGTCTGCATAATGAGTTCCAGGATGTAGAGAGACACTGCCTCAAGAAAATAAACACAGAAAGTACTACGCATTTAGAGGAAGTGATTACAGGTGGCAGGCACAGTGATAGCTGTTGGGTTATTGTGCCCCCTTTCCTCCTTGACGGCCTCAGAGGGAAGGAGCCTGTTTGGGTGGTGGATGTACTCTAGTGTCTTGTGGAGTGTGGATGGAATACTTGGGAAATAGAGATGTCACAGATGAGTCTTAAGAAGGGCTAATGTGACCAGAGATGGGAGGCATTTGATATTTCCCGGTCTCTCATTAGGGCTCAGAGTTCATAATAAGCAAAATGTTTCCATCCTCTCAAAGAAGTCCCAGTGCTCTTAACTGCTGCCCCATCTCTCTAGTCCCAAAGACGATCCTGTTTTATTTAATCCACAGGGCCAGTGAGTTTGTCAGTGCGGCAAAACCCCTTCTGCAGATATGATTACATTCAGGGTCCTCAATGGGGCCACCATACTACCTTGTCCAGTGGGCTTAGTGTAATTGCCCTAGTCCTTGGTATGCAAAAGGGGGGAGGTGGAACTGAGTTGATGTGATAGAAGAATGTGACCAGCCCTGCTAGCTTTAGAGATGTCCGTGTGTGGATGGCTTCAGAAGCTATAAAAGGCAGGCACACTTTGACTGTAGCAAGGGAGATCCACGTCATACTTGTGAACTAGAAGTTCGGGCAGTTGTTTCCAGGAGAAAGGAAATTGGCAAGTTCTGAGATGGGTCCGAAGCAGTACATGGATGTTGAGTAGACAGAAGGCCTCATTCTCAGGAAACTGCACTGAGGTTCATTGACCACAGTGTGGTAGACAGTCAGTATACCAGGTCAAAGGATGTGAAGTCACTCATACAGCTCTGAAAATTAGGTACTCTCCCCCTCCCCGCCCCCATGTGAAGTATCACACAGAAATAGGGGCTGAGGGCTTGGGGAGATGACTGAGTCACTTTTTGTCCCCAAAGCATGAGGATCTGTGTTCACCTCCCCAGTACCCATGTAAAGAAGCTGGCTGCAGCTGTGCACACTTTTAATGCCAGCACAGGGGAAGTAGACGTAGGCACTTCCAGGCCACCTAGTTTTGCTGAATTGGCAAGTTCTGGTTCATCAAGAGACTCAAACCCTATCTCAAAAAATAAAGTCGGGACAGTGAAAATAGCTCAGGGAATAAAAAGCATTTGCTTTCCAGTTTTGTTGACTTGAATTTGATCATGAGCCATGTTAAAGTAGATGGAGAGAACAAATTCCACAAAGTTGCCCTCTTAATTCCATGCCTTCCCACAATATCATGTGCACATACAAAATAAAAATACAAATAAAATGGATATTGATAAAAGACAGCATTGACCTCTGGCCTCTACATGTATGTGCGCATATCTGTGTGTTCACATCTGCATGGAGACATGCATGCACCAAGAGACAACAAAAACCAGGAATGAAGCCGGGTGGCGGTGGCGCACGCCTTTAATCCCAGAAGCAGGTGGATCTCTCTCTCTGAGTTCGAGGCCAGCCAGGGCTACAGAGTGAGTTCCATGAAAGGTGCAAAGCTACACAGAGAAACCCTGTTTCGAAAAACCAGAAAAACAACAAACCAGGAATGAGCAAGTAAAAGAAACATTCCCTCATCTAGCATAGGAGATGGTGTTGGGTTGGAATTCAGGCCATTTGCTGTTCATGCTGGGCACAAGACACCATTGGCCATATATGTAGCCAGTATAGTCTTACATTTAAACACCCCTTTGGCTTTCTCCCAGGTTTTTTTTTTTTTACTTCATTACTCCCCAAATGGTAAACTGCAGTTCTTCTACTAATTGATTTTGCTTACCCCATACTTTGGATAGTTAGTTTATTGCCAAAATTGGCCAGGGCCATCCATGTGGTGCAGCAGGTGGAATCTGATCACTGATGATAACAAAAGATACCAAGCACGGTGCAAAACTGTGATAGGTCACTTTTTATCATTTATTGTCTGTGTGATGTGTGCACCATGACATGCAGAGGTCAGAGGACAAATTTCACAGGTCAGTTCTCTCTATTGTGGATGCTTTACCCAGCGAGCCATCTTCGTGGCCTAATCACTCTTTGGTAATCAGAAACATATTTGAATATGATTTTGATTTGGAATAAATCATCCCTAAAGGAAACCATTCTGAGATCTATGTAGTTGTATATGGAGAGATTTTTTTTGTTTAAGGACATGTGTTATGGACTCTGGGTGGTCAGCATTTCAGAACAACCAGCTCTCTGTGTACATGCTTATGGATGTGCATGTGTTTAGAGTCAAGACATCAGGTATCTTCTGTCACTCCCTATTTTGGGGATAGAATCTTACTAAATTTGAGCCCATGTCCACAGACTGGCTGGACAGGACCCCAGGGATTATACTGTCTCTGTGTCTTCAGTTGTAGTATTGTAGGTAGGCACATGCCACAATGCCCAGATACTTGTGTGGGTGCTGAGGTTTGGAACTCAGATATTCATATCTACATAGCACCCCCCCCCCTTTTTTTTTTTTTTTTTTTTTTTTTTGAGACAGAGTTCCTCTGTGTAGCCTTGGCTGTCCTGGAACTAGACCATGCTGGCCTCCATCTCACAGAGATCTGCCTGCCTCTGCCTCCTGAGCGCTGAGATTAAAGATGTGCACCACTACCCTTGGCCCGGAAAACAGCATAGTTTTAGGATATTTTCATCTCCAGAAAACAGTTCACTCAGCAGTTACTCAATGCCTGTGCCGAAGGTCCCAAGGCCGTGGAGTTTGTGACTTCTTGTTCGCTTCTCTTAACATTGTCCGCATTGTGTTGGTGCTCAGTTCTTTGAGTTGAAAATAGTTTAAGAGCTGTGGATTCTCACTATGATTTAGCCATGCAGATTCTCATGACTCCATCATCATTTTCTTTCTTTGGAGACAGAGTCCCACTTTAATAGCCCTTGGCTAACCTGGAAATCACTATATAGACCAGGCTGGTTTGGAACTTGCAGAGACCTGAGTATTTCTGTCTCCTGTGCTGTGAGTAAAGAAAGATATAGCCTACACTTTGGGCTTCTTTTTTTGTGGGTGAGCCGGGGAAATGTGTTTATTATGGGAAAGTGAGAAAAGAACTCCTGAGAGTGGGCTCCACTGGAGGGATTCCTAGTTATACTTTAAAAAATTTATTGCTGGGACTGGAGATATGGCTCAGTGGTTAAGAATACTTGCTTCTCTTCCGGAAGACCTGGGTTTGGTTCCTAGCGCCTACATGACAACTCTGCATTCGACAAATTCTTGCCTAGCATAGCCAAGGTTACATAGCATTGCCTCAAAATTTTTCTAAAAGTTAAGGGCTGGCTTGATGACTCAGCCACCAAGCAAGGTCCTCTTGAGTTTGATCCTCAGGACCATGTGGTAGAAGGAGAGAGTCATTCCTGCAGGTTTTTCTCTGACCTCTACTCCTATGCTTTACCACCTGGGCCTCCACCCCAAGCACACTGGATGAGTAAATGGTAGAAGATTACCATTGTTTGGGCCAAAGGAAAAGTGTATTCACAGCACATATATGGAGTTCAGATGACAACTTTAGGGAGCTGGTGTCCTGTTCCCCACCCCCATCCCGTTTTTCAGACAGGGTTCCCTGTGGCCTTGGCTCTTCTGGAACTTACTATGTAGACTAGATCTGCCTTTGCCTCCCTAGTGCTGGGATTAAAGGTGTGCAGCACCACACCCAGAGGAGCCACCTTGCTTACTTCAGGCTAGCTGGCCTGGGAGCTTTGGGGATTATTTGTATCTTCTCATCTCTGGAGTACCCTGATTACAAGTGGGCTCCCGAGTCTGACATTATGTGGGTTTTGGGGATATGAACTGAGGATATGAACTTTGTGTACAAGAGCTTTACCCACTGAGTTGTCTTCCCAGCAAACTGGTTTTGTTTTTTCTTCTCTCCCTACAGACTGCTTGTTCTGTATCATTCATTAATGAGACTGTCCTCTTTCCTTGAGTTCTGTTTGCACTCTCTCTCTCTCTCTCTCTCCCTCTCCCTCCCTCCCTCCCTCCCTCTCTCTCTCTCCCTCCCTCCCTCCCTCCTTCCCTCCCTCTCCCTCTCTCCCTCTCTTTCCTCCCTCCCTCCCTCCCTCCCCCCTACCCACCCACTCACTCATCCACCCATCCACCCATCATCTCTTGTAGTTCATTGGAGACAGTCTCACCTGTAACTGTCCAGCCTGGTCTAGAGCTCAGATCCCCTGCTGCAGTCTCTGACTTGTTTGGATCACAGGTATGCACCACTGTGCTTTGTTGTTGTTGAGCTTTTGTTAGAATCCAATGGTCCTGTGAATGACTGCATCTGGATTCCCTGCTGTTATCGGTGTTCTCCACTACAAAGGATCCCCTTTGTCAACAGTGCATCTTGCTTATTGCAGCTGCTCATCAACCCTGGTATTGAGTGAAGGGATTCTTACTCGCGTTCGTTTTCCAAGCAGTTTTGCTCATCTGTTTCTTCTGTCTCTGTGCATAACTGCTAGAATCAGCTTCTGTAGCTGTAGAAATAGTCACCAGTTTGATAGGGTTTGTGTTGCAAAGTGTGATTTTTTTTTTGAAGTATACTTTGAATTAACTTGTGTGTTTATGTGGTATTCTATGGACATATGCATGTGTGGGGGTTGCACCTGTGTGTGAGTGCCATGCCAGGGAGGACCGGGGGTCCTCCTCTACCACTTTCTGTCATTGAGGCATCATCTCTCAGAACCTGCTCTTGCATTTTCTCATGGAGGCTCGAAGCCACCAAGCCCCAGTAAACTTTCTGTCTCTTCCCCGACATGACTCCTAGGGTTAGAAAGTGTGCCTAGCTTGTTTGTTACCTGGGTTCTGGATCCAAACTCTGGTCATCATGATTGCATAACAAGTACTCATCTGCTGAGCCATTTCTTCAGCGTCCTGCTCCCATAACATAGGTTGGCCTAAAGCTTCCCTATGTGCTCAAGGATGACCTTGAACTCCTGATCCTCCTGCCTCCATCCCAAGTGCTGAGATTACAGGAGTGCAGTACCATTCACTGTTTACAACACGTGTAGTCTCTTGTCAGTCACCACTTCAATGTGTAATTTGGGAGACCATATTTGCCATGTTGAGTCTTTCTATTTGTGAGCACTTAAGTTTCCCTCAGTGATTTGACCTCAAGGATGGCCAATATTGGGGCTGGAGAGATGGCTCAGTGGTTAAGAACATTGGCTGCTCTTCCAAAGGACCGAGGTTCAGTTCCCAGCACCCACATGGCAGCTCACAACTGTCTTTAACTACAATTTCAGGGGATCTGGCATCCTCACATAGACATACATGCAGGTAAAACAACAATGCATATAAAATAAAAATAAATAAATTATAAAAACAAAAAAGGATGTCCAGTATTCATGTGCTATGTGGACAGCCAGTGTTGGGTTCAACATTGTTTTGTAAGTTCAGTTGCTACCCAGGGTGGCCTCCTTTGACTTATATTAAAATCAGGCTTCTTTTGCTGTCAAGTTTTCAGAGTACCTCTGGGCACTAGTTTTTAGCCCTTAAATTTTTAAATGAAAGACAGGGTACTGGGTGGGTCTCTATGGAGAATAACCTGGCAATGTGGTCTGTTTATATGACTAAAGATGGGACAGGCAACCTGTGATGAAAGTGTTAAAATAGATTTCCTGTTAGAGTCTTAGCCAAATAAAAGAACTTAAAACATTTATTTTTTATTTTTATTTATTTGCTTTTATTTTTTCAAGGTGGTGATTTGTAGACCAGGCTGGCCTCAAACTCAAGAGATTCACTTGCCTCTGCCTCTGGAGTGCCAGGATTAAAGGAGTGCACCACCATAGCAGGCTGAAAGCTTTTTTTGGGGAGACAAGGTCCTCTCTGTAATTCACTATGGTCATTTATCTTCCTGCCTCAGCCTCATGAGTATCCACATTATAGGTCCTTTTGGGGGAAAGTTTTGTGTATATCCTTTTTGAGTAACTTTGAAGGAAAACTAGGTACTAAAGGAAGGAGGGTGCTGGTTCTAAGGTGTAAAGAGACCTAGGCTACAGATAGCTCTGGATGTCTGCTCCGCCCCTTTCCCTCATACAACTTGCAAAGGCTACCCAAGGAGTATTACTTTCAGCTAATATATTTTAGTTGTGCTTTTGGTGTGGATGTAGTGTGCGTGTGTGTGCATGTGTGTTAAGTGTGTGCACTATAAACTCACTGAAAACATCCAAAGCAGGGAGCCAAGGATAAAAAGGGAAGCTTCTGGTCCTTAGAGATGATGTGGACCTCCCTGGTCCTGTCTATGCAGGGTCAGCTTTTATGATATTCTGGACACTATTTCCTTTGGCCACTCCTTGCCACGGGTAATGTCTGGCTCTTGCGTTCTTGTTTGCCATGCATGCTGTGACTTTCCCCCCATGGCAGTTGGTTACTCACCACAGTTGAGCAGATCTTGGTGTTTTGTGAAGTGAATACTTAGGAGGAAGCAGTGCAGTGCAGTCACCAGCTCCTCAGTATTTCATACTTCTCAGTTCCCACTGCAGTGTTTAGACCAGAGCTCGGAAGACGGATTACAATAAACATCTCCAGGGCACAGATTTTTACATGATAAAGCCAAACTGAAAGCCCCAATTTTATTTAAGGAATACAAATTACATGTGTCTTTCCTTGGGGCTTCATTTTCATGTAACTGATGTAAATCAGGGTTCTTTTAGACCATAGATCTGTTCTGTAAAATGGGACCTAGTTCTAGCTTTCATGCTCCACTGCTTTTTTTTTTTTTGGTTTTTCGAGACAGGGTTTCTCTGTGTAGCTTTGCGCCTTTCCTGGAGCTCACTTGGTAGCCCAGGCTGGCCTCGAACTCACAGAGATCCGCCTGGCTCTGCCTCCCAAGTGCTGGGATTAAAGGCGTGCGCCACCAACGCCCGGCGCTCCACTGCTTTTAAGCTTGTGTGGGCACTAGCCCCTGACGCAGGCTTCCTGCTTTGTCGGACAGATGCCTGGAACTAAATACCCAGTGCAAAAGCCCAAGTTGGACCACTTTACCTTCATGAGATCAGTAGACAAATCTTACTGCTAATGAGATGATCAAAGGAATTCAAATGCTGACTGGAATCCACATCAAATAGAGGTCCACCTTGACAGAGGAGAGACAAGCTAGTCAGTTTTCATCAAGATTTTTGCAGGACTAGTAGCTTGGAAAGGATCCCTCTTGCCTATGATGGCCAAGACAGAGAGAGGTTCAAGCACTGAGTACTGACTGCTTCATTCTTGGTTCTTCTGTCAGGTCCACAGTGCCTTTTCATAGCGTGAGTGTCTTCCTCTCTGTCCACGGGGGACTCAGAGTGTGATTGAGTTCACCTTGGTCTTCACAGTCCTCCATGGGTGTGGTCCTGTTTCCCTCCTGCCTTTTGTATCAGTCACCCTGTTCCTGTTCTTTTGTGGCTTACTCCATCCCCCGGGTGTGGGTCATTCCCACTAGGGTTTATCCACCTCACTGCTGCTCTGTGATCTTCCCCAGAATCTTCTCGGGCTGTGCTATATGCTAAGTCCAGCTCCTATAACTTTAAACCCAGAGCTCTTCATTGCCATTTGTCACGTTCGTGCTGGAGAGTTGGTCCTGTGGTCAGGGTTCCCAGCCATTGGCCGTAGCTCTGGTCCTGGATGCCAGTGTGGTCAGTTGTGCCACTGGAGAAAGGCTAGCAGATTCTGGAAGCCAGAGAGACTCCTTGGTGGTGAGACAGAGTGCTGCAGGACTAAAGCCCAGGACCAGGTTGTATGTTGATCATCCCAAGTGGCCAAAAACCAAAACAAACACCACAAACATACAACCCAGAAAAGCTGGGTACCCTCCTCTTCCTCACCTGTCTGCATCTATGCTGGATGGCTGGGACTCCCCTGTGTGGGGTGAGAATGTTTCTTCTTCCTGAAGAAAAAGTGCTCACCAAACATTGAGAAAGCTTGGCTGCTGTTGGAGGGCACCTGGTCCAGCAGGAGTTCTTTGACTGTAGGATTAAACATCCCTTTGTTCATACAGCATTGGTTGCCTTGCTAACTTAATATTTATTGGCTTTTAAGAACTCATCTTTCAAAATCCCAAAATAAAAACAGTAGATCTGAAATGCTCTCAGGAGCTTTATTTGTAAAACTCCCACAAATCTGACAAATGGTTGCACAGTGCCCCCTTTTCACCATGTCTGACAGTGAAAAGAAACGTTGTTACATACTTTAGCATTTATGCAACACTGTTGAAATGACAAAGACCCTGAGACAGGGTCTCACTATGTAGCCCTGGCTGTCCTGGAACTCAGTATGTAGACCAGCCTGGCCTTGAACTCTCAGAGATCCTGAGTGCTGGGATTAAAGCTGTGCACCACCACTCCTAGCCTAAAATGAAAGAGATTAATGGTTGCCAGGGCTTGTGGCGCCCGGTTGTGTTGTAAGAGGAGCACAGACAGGATGGAGAAGTTGCTGAGCAGTTAAGAATGTTTGCTGCTCCTCCAGAGGACCCGAATTTGTCTCCCAGTTCCCACTGTGTCTGCCCACTTCACAACCAGCTGCCTATAATTCTAGCCTCAGGGGTCTGATGCCCTCTTCTGTCTTCTGATTGGGGGAAGGAAGTACACATATACAAATCATTTTTTTTAAAAAGTACTCTTCTGCTGGAATTGATCTTTTCTGATTTCTCTGGTAGTGGATACAAATCTGCATGTGTGCTAAAATCATATAGAGTAGAAGTAAATGCTGAGAATTGTGTTTAGGATTGGTGGATTATTTCTGGACCAGATGGACTAGGGCCTAGTTTTGTTGTTTGTAGTAAGGGAAAGAGTACATCGTCTCTCTGCATTGTCTGGTTTTTGAGATGGAAATCTCATCGTCCAGGCTGGCCTCAGGTCCCTCATCTTCCACCACCCATCACTCTGCTATGTGATTCCTATTGTGGAACCCAGGCCTCCATGCATACTTGGCAAGCATTCTACCAACTGAGCCCCAGTCCAGTACACAATTTTAAAAAGCATATATACATGTTGAAAGCACTTTATTAGCCTTCTCAGATTGATCTTGACTTTGGTACTCAGGCCCAGTACCTTGTGACATGGCCTCTCACCAGTCCGAGTGTGACTTTAATCAGCCCATAGTCCTGTCAGTAAACAAGGGCTTATTACTCTGGAGGTTGGTGATTGTTACTCAGAACTTACATGCCTGGGACATGCTGGTTCAACCTTGCCCACACTAAAGCTAGTGCTTGCTTGCTAAGTCACATCCCCAGTCTCTCAGTTGGAATTTTGTTTGTTTTTAAACTTTTCATTTTCCTGCTCCCAAGTGCCATTCATTGTGTATCACTATGATCTTGATTAGTAAAATGCTTGAGTTTCTTTACTGCCTCTGCTCCAGTCCAGATAATAATAAGCTCTCCCACCACCATGCCCAACACAGCTAGGGATATACCTGAGTGGAGTGGTAAGGATGGAAAGGGGAAAAGGTAATAAATACACAGGCCCAGAAAAGCTGAGATCAGGTAGACTGGGCTCTCTGGAGAAATTATATACAGAGAGGCAGAATACATACATATATACATACGGCTAAAGGCATTGAAGAGGCTGGTTTAGCTAATCTTGGTAAGGGAGCAGTCTTTGGACTGTAAATGGGGTGGGTATTTTGGACGTTTTTTTTTTTCTTTTTGCATTCACTATCAACATCCACACATGGACCAGAGGAAAGCTTTGCCATCCCGCTGAGTCTCACTACTTGGGGATGGGGGGACTTTGCCATTCCCCCCCCCATGAGCCTAATGCTGTGGTCCTTGATATGGCCACCTCACATCAACAACACACATTCACTTGGTACTTCACACACTGTCAAAGCTTCCCCTGCTCTCCATATCCCCACCCAGCATCTGCTCCCTTCTAGTGTACTTGTTGCTTGGTGCGGGGGTTTCAGGGGTCATCACGCTGTGTCTTTGGGTGAAGGCATTGCTACCAAGCCTGACCTGCATTTAATCTTAGAGCTCCACACAGTGTAAAGGAGAGAACCAACTCATTCAGATTGTTCTCTGAACTGTACATGTATTTGACATGACTTGTACATTTACCCCACACAAATAATTAATAAAATTGATATATAATATAAAAGCCCTGCTCGGCGATGGTGGCGCACGCCTTTAAACCCAGCACTCAGGTGGCAGAGCCAGGCAGATCTCTGTGAGATCGAGGCCAGCCTGGTCTACAAAGCGAGATCCAGGACAGGCACCAAAGCACCACAGAGAAACCCTGTCTCAAAAAAACCAAAAACCCTTTTAACCTTTAATATTTTTTCTCTTTAGTTGTTTGAGATCTAAAGGCATACCCTATATGATGCATGGTGGTAAAATTTTCTACCAATCCTTTTCTTTCTTGGACCTGAGGACTTAAAATAATTTAAAAATTTTGGAATCATTTAGATTTATAGAGAAGTTGGAGTTGCTATTCTCTTTCTTTTATCCTCTACTTGGTCCTCCCCTGGACCAAGTAGATGGAGATCAATTCACAGATGTGGAATTGACCTTAATACATTACTGCTTACCAAACTCAAGGCTGCTTTTGTGGCTTCACCAGTGTCCCATAAATGTCCTCTTTCTGGTCATGTGGTCACTTTACCTTATCTGAATTGATGAGGTTGTTAGAATATATTTCTTGTCCTAAAAACAAGAATTTTGTAGGATGCTTTAAAAGAAAAAGAATGTTGAGGTGTACAGCTCCTGGAGGTTCTATGCATTCACTCCGCTGTGGACGACAGAACCTTCCCTCTCCAGCCCCCAGACTCCTGGGCTACAGAGCCATGAGACATGGCTGGGAACTACAGGCTTGGGCAAGAAGGTGATTCAAGACTTCCAGACCAGTACCCGCATAGCACGGTTACTCCTCAAATGATTTGGGGTTGTTGATTTAAGTAGTATCAGACTAAGATATATACGCAGAACAATAGATCAGTACCCCCCCCCTTCTCCCTCCCTCCTTTCTTCCCTCCCTCTTTATTTCTGTCCCCTCATCCTTCAGAATCTCTCCCTTTCACCTTCCTTCTTTCCCCTTTCTGTGATACTGGAGATTGAACATAGGGCCTCATGAATGTTCTAGGTGAGGGCTCTAACACTCTTTGGTTACATAGAGTTTCTGTATTAAGTAATATTGAGTTGAGTTTAGTATGAGTTGAGAGGAGGGGAGAGAGGAACCATGTAGATAATACTCTTAGAATTGAAGATGGAGCTGATTTGAGATGGGGATGAAGATGCCCAGCTCTAAGGTGGTGTATGACACGCCTAGGACCCAAGAATTGGCCCCTGTATTCTGTGTTCTTTGTACTAGTGGGTGGTTGTTAGTCGGTCGTTAACACAAGTTCATCTGGAGTGGGGTCAGAGATGCTTAGAGCTCCAAAGAGAGAGCCAACACTTGCAGCCAACGCCACCACATGGTGGTAGTAATACACAGCAGATTGTAATAGTTATTTGGCTTTTCCTGCCCTGGCCCTTTTAGGCTACCACGAGGTTCTTCCCTCTGGGCTCTTAACCTCTTAGTTGAGACTGAGGTGCTGATTTAGTGCTATCTATTTCCATAGCAGTTGGCAAGTGTTCTTCAGTGAGATGGTAGTTATGACATCACAAATGGAGGTCCATGGGAGGAAGCACAGGCCTTCTCAGCAAGGAGGAGGAAGTTTAGACTTTATAACTAGCCAAGCAGTTATGATGGTTCTAAAAAGAGGTGGTTTTTTTTTTTTGCCTTTTAATAAACACAAAATTATACCTCTGATACTCAATAATAATGAAAAGTGGTACCCTTTTCTGAGTGATACATACATTAGAATGGTGCTTGCTTTATTTTCTACAGATGCTGAGTATATGAAGGTTGGGTTGTTTGGAGGTTGATGGGAGGGAGTGCTTAGAATTGAACTAGTCCCTTGCTCATACTAGTGCTCAATCACTGAGCAACACTCCCAGCCCCAGACACTTTTAACCTAGCCATTTTAGCCATTGCATATTGTCATTGTTGGCTAGATGATTCCTCATTATTTGAGATGGTTATGTGTCATAAAGTTAATACTGGGGTTCATGTTTGGCCAAATTACTTACAAAATTCCAAGTAGGAGCTGGGGAGAGAGCTCAGCAGGTAAATTGTTTGCTGAGCAAGCATGGGAACCTGAGTTGGGAGCACATACATGTAACCCCAGTGCTTTAGGCTGTGAGTTGGAGTAGGAGTGAGGCAAGTAGGCCCTACAAGCTCATTGGCCAGCTAGTCTAGTAGAATAGGTGAGAGTCAGTGTCCCATCTTACACAATACAAAGTAGACAGTGAGAAGAGAACCATTGTCTACTTCTGGCCTTTACATTATGTACACATGTGAAAGACTACTCATATGCCTCTATCCCGCTCAGTAAGATAGAAAGCCCAGGAGTGAAATCACTTTTATGTGGCCGTAAACTAGTTCTTCCAGTGTGCCCTCGATAATAAAGGGGCGTCTTCTGGTGCAGTCCTTTATTCTGACCCAGGAACCCACTGTATCTTAAGTTTTAAATGCTTTGCAGATGAGCTTGTTTCTTTGGAAGAACTTTACAAACTTGATGTTCTGTCCTTTGGGAGATAGACTTGAGCTGCCTAGGTAGTTGTTTGGGAGCTTCTCATGGCTGAGTTACTAGCACTTGTCAGACCAGATGACTTTGTGACATTTTATAGCCACTAGCTTCTCAACTCTGTACCTGTGTGGCGGGTTAATTTGGGTGTTACTCTGGAGAATCCTTTCACCTGTAGGGTTCCACTTGTTCCCCTTAGACGTGCCAACTGTAGATAGACCAGATGCTTTTCCTCAGTCATGGCACTGCAGGGGACTCTCTACTGCTGGGAGCTGGGGTGGCGTGTGTGAGTGTGGACCCACAGCTCTTCTAATCAACAGAACTTTCTCTGGAAAAGCACTCCTAGTGCAGCCTACCTAAACCAGCATCAGCCTTAATCCCAACAAAACCCTTTCTGCTGCAGTCTAAAGTTACTTGTGTCTTACTTGGATTTCAGTGGAACTAATAAAAACAGAACCTTTGTCTTCACAGTTACTAATGAGTTATAAAATATCAAGGAAATGGTTGTATTTGGAAGGATGTTTTGAGAGTGGCTTCAAAGGCATTTGTGATAGCACCAGACATTGCCAGGTGTAATGGAGAATTCCTTTGGGATCTGATACCTCAAGATTTGTGTGTGCGACAGACTGGCCACTGTCACTTAACCTCCTGTGAGGCTCCAGATGAACAGGGTCCTCACATGCTTGAGAATTTGTGAAGGAAGTGCACACAACTCTCCCAGCATTTATATATATATGTTTATTTTTGAGGCAGGATCTCAGTACGTTTAGCCCTGGCTGACCTCAGAGATCCACCTGCTGAGATTAAAAGCATATGTCATCATGCCCAGTTTACATTTTGGTGAAGGGGCAGGTGGGGATGGAGACCTTGAGCAGATGTGCCTGTGCTATGGTGTGTGTCTGGAGCTATGGTTCTACCTTCGTTGCATTTCAGAGATGGACCTCGGACTGTGAGGCTTCTGTGGCAAGCACTTTAACCAGTGCTGAGCTATTGCACTGGCCACAGCCCTCCTGCTTAGTTACAGAGAGAGGTTTGCATGGAAAGCAAATTGTTTCTGTTTTGTTTTTTTAATAAACTGTATATGTGGAGAAGTTATGTTGTGACCCTTTTAAAATGCCAGGCAACAACATAATATGTCAAAGCTTATAGGCCTTGGTCATGGTTTACCTCATAAAACTTTGAAGGATGATTTGATGTCATTTGAGGGGAATAGAAGATGTAAGTGAAAAAAATTCTGAATTACCCAATTCTTTTTGCCTTTTAGCTCTTAGGTTCATTATTTAGAAAGTTTGGACTAGTTGAAAATCAGCAAAAAGAAACTCACCACCTCCCCTGTATTTCACACATAACCTTTGTCATTCAAAACCTTCTCCTTGCTTTGTTACCTGGCACTTGGGTCAAGGCAGGAGTGATTGTGAATTTCAGGTTAGCCAGAAGACCTCCTTTACCACCACCTCCCCCCCCCCCCCCCCCCCCCCCCCCCCCGTATTCCACCCCCGCATCCCAGACAAACCCTTGTCCAAGGGATTGTGGTCCTTAGAGATTAAAGGGCCAGTTTTTTAAAGTGTTTGTTTTTAGAAATAGCTTTCTAATACAAGTGTATTAGAGGCTTATGCCTGTGGAGATTGGAGATTTGTCCAACTGTAGGTGTGAATGCCTATCTCTTGTTACTTGAGAGTTTTGAGATGCAGAAATGAGGAGGCATCATTTAAAGCAGGAGTTGGAGAGTTTTCATGCTCCAACTGGAGGATTGCAGTTTGAGAGAGCCAAATAGGGGAACCACTTTAGCTCTGTCCGTGGTCCTGAACCAGTGTACCGCCCCACCCCCTACCCCCAATGACATTAAGACTCGGGATTATGAAGGTCTAGCACATGGCTACCTAGCTATTCAGAAAACCACGCCTCCTGAATGTAGTAAGTCCCATTTCCTGCATTTGGTGTTGCAGGGAAAAAAAAATCAAAGCTCCTGGACAACCTGGGGCAACATTTGTGGAATTGAGCTGCTTCTGCAGTTTGTTTTGGAATGGTGTACATGGGCTGCTTTAACCCCAAGATTAGCCAGAAGTGGTGGTGCCAGCTGTAGTCCCAACATTTAGGAGGTAAAATGATGACAAACCCCAAAGCAACCCAGAGTTTCCCTACTCCGTTTTGTTTGCAGTTATTTAGTAAACTCAAGAAAATAGTTTGTAGGGTTAAGGTTTTTATTCAAAGATGTGTTTTATTTTTTGTGTGTGTGTAGACAGGGTGATATGTGTGCATGTGGGTACAGGTACCCTCAAAGTTTTATCCCCAGGAACTCAGAGTTACAGGCTGTTGTAAGCTGCTGTGTTAGTTTTGGAAATTGAACTCAGGTCCTCTGCAAAAGCAGCGAATGCTCTGAACCTCTGAGCCATCTCTTCATTCCTGGGTTAAGTTTTATTGTTTTTTCAGTGTTAAGTATGGGATCCAGGAGTCCTTGTGCATGCAAGGAAAGAACTCTCCTAGAGACCTACAGTCCTACCCTAGAGGATCAAGTTTTAATTAGTAGGAGGCTTTACTTATGTAAAGGTTCTTAAATCTAAGCCAGTAGCCATTGCAGACTGAGAGTAAATAAGAGATGCTGCAAATAAGCATTTCATGTAAACAGAATAGTCCTTTCATTAATTACAAATGGAACAGATTATCATGTGATGTGGCTAATATTCATCTGCCTTTAAGCTTTGAAAGTTTACGTTACAATTAGAATTTGATTACAAATAATAAAATGTAAATATATTCTTGTGCATATAGTCCAACTGTGAAGATCGACTCATGAGCTTTCTTATTTTCCTTAAAGCTGGAGATACAGATGACCCACCAAGAATTACTCAGAACCCTGTCATCAATGGGAATGTAGCCCTGAGTGATGGGCACAGCAATGCGGAGGAGGACATGGAGGACGGTAAGTACTGCTCACTTACTCACAGCTGTGGAGCGCTGTCAGAAACATAATCCATCTGTATTTTTTCCTTGAGTACTTTCTAATCATTAGAGTAGTTAGTTTTCAGGAGGTTATATCTGAGGGCAATTTAGGATCTTGTTTTTGTTTTGGGTTTCAAGATTGTGTAAAATTTCAAGGTAAGTTGCTTCTCCTCAGCCTAGGGAAGGGGGTTCAAATCCAGAGTTTTGTAGTGAGTGGGTGTCTGCTCATACCCACTGGTTTCCAGCCACTGTTAGCATCCAGGGTGCCAGGTAGACTGTATTTTCCTTTCCCATTTGTTTGCAGCAAGATACTTTCAGCATTGGGATTTGGTTTTCCACTGCATTCCCACTTTAGTGTCTTATCAGTCGACTGCAATTGAGAACACCTCCCAACTCCTGTTAGGTGAAGTGAGAGCCAAGCGTTGGGCCCTAGACTTCCTCCACTCACTTTCTCTGTAGCTTCCACGTGGAAAAGCATATGCGTATGTATATGCATGGGCATTTTGTGTCAGGGAATCACTTTTCTTTTGAGAATTCTTTATATCATCTTAAGAGATGTAACATTTGCAAGTCAAAGTCCTGAGAAGGGAGCAGCCAGTAATTGCTTTATGCAGCCCCTGGAATCTTGCAGTGTAATATGAAACCATGTTCTGTACAAGCATGTCCATCAATCCTCATGAGGGTTGTGTCCTTCCCAGGGGAGTAACGGGGCAGTTGAAAGAAACCATCAGGCACGGGCTGCACCACCAGAAGGACTGCTGTTCAGACCTCCTGCCAAAAGTTCAGCCTCCATGCGAAACTGCAGCCGCAGTTGAGAGTTCTCTCACAGTGCGGTTTACCCCTGGCAGCTGGCTGAGGCAATTTCTGAGGAAGGTAAAGAGGCGTGGGCTACACCCCGCTGCTTTGTTCCCCGTGGAGTGCGCTTTCCACTGTAGATGAAGGGCAACGGTGTGGGTGTGGTCTCATCTGGTTATTGGGCGTTTGGTGGATTCACTTTGGACACCATAGATGCCAAGAGTGGCCCGGAGAGTGCATTTGGGAAGGCGGCTAGGCAGAGGCGCCAGGTGTGCGTTTGGGGCCACTTTGAGTTGTGTGTAGAGCAGTAGCAAGCCCGCCCCATCAGCTCTCCCAGTGCAGTTTGTTTTAAGCAACTTCTCTCTTATTAGGAGTGTCTGGGAGACACAGATGCAGCTATGAGACATTCTGTGTAGTAGAAGAGGCCAGTGTTACCCTCTGAACCCTAATAACTACTTCCTACCTGCAGTCAAAATAGACAACCAAGTGTCTCCCGGGGGCCGGGTGGCCTAGCTTGAGAATTATGGTTAAGAAGTTATGAGTCAGAATTCTCTTATTTTGGGGCAAATAGTACCGAATTCTTAGTACTAAATACCCATGTTATGTCACAAAGAGTTTGGGGTCGCAGATGGAAAAAGCAGAGCAGCCCTCTTGGTTTGGAGTTGGCATTGTCTTCAGAGAGGACTCAGGGCCTGAGCCTGTTGATAGTATGGCGAAAGCACAGGAGGGTTGGGCTCTGCTTCTGGAGCAGAATGCAGGGTGGCCTTTTCTGGAGGTAATGTGATTGTGAAACACTGATGTAGGTTGTATGGGTCATGTGGCAAGGGTCAGAACCTTGGAAAGGTTGAGGAGCTCTGCGTTATGCAGGCCTCAACCGTCCATGCCTAAGCTGGCTTCTGCAGGGGGGTTTCTTAATGATTCCCCAGACTCTGGCTTTGAACCCCTTTACTTAAATCTTTTAAAGCACATCAAACTAGGACACATGATTTAGAGAACATGATTTAGACCAATTTGTAAACAAATGATGAGTGACTTCCCTGTGCTGAGGGTCCTTGTTAGTAAGAACTCAGGCGGCTTGGCAGTGCAGACATCAGTGGAGAACATGTTTAGTTGATGAGAACATTTTTCAAGTCCTGTTAGCAGACTAATGAGATGGGCAAGTCTCGGAGCTGCTTTTTCATCACATCTATTCTTGTTCCCTCAAGTATGGTTTTTCCTTAGATGACTAAGAGAAATTTTAGAGCGAACGTGGGCTATGAAGATCTTTATGGAGCCAGGTTAAGTTAGTTGTAGGTATCTGGACACAGTTCGTTTCATCCGAATAACTGACTTAGACAATTTTATGAGAATGACTAATCCATGGGAGTGAGGTGTGAGAAAACATCACTCTAGAGCCACCATGTGGGGAAGTCAGTCCCTTCGAAAGGTCCGGTCTTCATTTGCTCTCCCTACAGAGTTGAAGCCCAGGCCAATCCATTGGCGGTCGCTCTGGGCGGATAAGATAGTGGTGGATGTGGAGCTTTGGGGCAGGCAGGCAGGCAGGCAGGCAGCACAGCTGCTAGTCTGAAGTTTTCTGGGGCAGGATTGATGCTGGGGATCTCAGTCTGGCTGAATAGGAGTGTAGTGTGCTCCTGAGGAAAAAGTGAGTGTAGCTGGGAGCAGAGACACAGTGGCTTCAGGCCAGCTGTCTCCAGGATATGATCATATAGGATTTCCATGTCCTTCATACTGATTATCCTTTGTGTGTTTAAAAACAACAAAAAGCCTTTGAAATGCTTAAACTCTCACAGGTTTTTGTTTTGTTTTTAAAGTACATGGAATTTACATACTCCATCCATTCTTGGGCAAAGACCTTTGGTGGTCATTCTCATGTAATCCCTATAGCAGGGTAATCAGCAGGCTTTTAGTGTCATAGATAGGTTTCAGATTTTCTTGTAGGCTTTTCATTTGGCATTTGTAAATTCTCATTTGTCCTATTGGTGTGAATACTGAGGGCCTTGCCCATGTCAGCTGTAGGTTCTACAGTTGGACTGTACTCCAGCTCTCAGGTTATTCATAAGAAGTTTCAACTTCCTTAGCCTGTTCTAAGAATGTGCCTTCAGTGTAATGCAGAAATCCAGTGTGATGTGTAACGAAGCAGACTAGTGAGGGGGGCCATGGAGAGTGCCAGGTGCTGCCTTGTCAAAAGAATTACATGTCAGTGTAAATTTCACCACTGTTTGTTTTTACTCAAATGTGCAGGATGGAAGAACAAAAACAAAATTACAGTATACTTCAATTTTCGTAGATCTGAAGTGTAATCCTATAAATCTAAATTGCCGAGATAGGCTAGCTGTATTGGCTCTTCTATCTTATAGAGTACACCATCTTTGTCCTTGGTGTCTCCACAGATGATGGGCATTATTGAAGACTAACTGTCACTTTGTAACATGCTTCACATCAGTATGCCTCAGTTTCCTTACTGTAAAGTGGAAATTAATGCTGCTCAGGTGCACTTTGTAGGTCCATTAGAGCATGTGGCAAACCTTGTCTGCTGAGTACTTTTAGGCATTGTCATGGACACAATTTTTCCCCCTTCAAGCAGGTGTAGGAATACCCCACTCAGTAGACTTAGGTCAGTCATCAGCACCTCGTTGCAGCTTCCTGGAGCCGCTCTCTTGCTATAGTGCTCCTGCCCTGACTGAGGGAGCCGGGCTGTGCATAGTGCAAAGGGGTGGGGAAAGCAGAGTGTGAACTCGGACAGACTTTGGTAAAGAATACCCTCTGTGAGGACTGATGGACATGTTTTCTTAAGAACAGACCCAGGTAGTTGCAAACTTCTAGAACTTCAGTATACCTACAAGTAGGTGATCCCACAAACTGACTTTGTGTACAGTTTGGAGATGGAAGGGTTGTGGGGCTCTGTTATAATGGCCTTCAGCAATCTGGTGATGTAAGGGGCAGGGTGTCCCTGTTAATTAACACGATCCTCATGAGTCTAGTCTGCTTATGCTCCAGAACCCAGTAGTCAGGGATGCCAATACCTGATCCTGGGGGGACGGGGGGGTGACTTCAGGTCCCTCAGAGGTGGCCTTCAGTCCCTACCAGTCAGGGGCTGTTCCCAGTCCACAGTTAGGCAAATACAGAAAGTGATGCTCTCAGACACTTCTGCAGTCCCTTGGTCTTCCATGGCTTTTGTTTTGCTTTACTGATGCTTGTCCAGTGGCAACTGGCGGAGTGGCTGGAAGACTGCTGCCTCGCTGTAGCCCGAGAAGCAGACAGTAAGACCTTACTGGGACTGAGTCAACTTACTGGCCAGTGAGGGGTAAATGATGCCATTATTTTAGATGATGCATTTTTGATTGACACACTGAACCCCTGACCGGAGGAGGCACTATAGGGCAGAATCCTTCATTCCTTTGTGGATATTGGGAAGAACTTTATTTCTTTATAAACAAATTGCTGCCATAAGAGATCCAGCTTATTAGTTCACAAAAGTTGAAGCTAAGGGACAGTACTGGCTGTCTACATGTGCTGTGCTCCTAGCACAGTGGCTGGTCTCTTCAGCTGCCCTTTTCCCTCCTCCCGGGGCTCAGTTAAGACTCCTATCTTCCCTGTTATATACAGTTCTGCTTATATACAGAAATATGAGCCCTTCTTTTCCTTCTTTCCTATGTCTGTCCCCTCACTTGATGGCCAGATTTGGGGGTGAACACTGAAGTAGATCTTCAACCCCCCGAAACTCTTGGTTCTCCAAGGGAAGGCAGGTGTTTGTGAGTGAGCACCTCTGTTAGGAGTCCAGCCATGCAGAAACTGTCCTTATTAGCCTTTGCATAAATTGGAAACACCACTATCATTTCCCCAGAGGCTTCAGCAGTTGGATTGAGAGAGATTGTAGAGCAGTTTACTGCAGTGTTCATGCGCATTTGGTTAATGCCCGAGCTCTGTGATTGATGGCATGTTTTCTTGCAGACACCAGTTGGCGCTCCGAGGCAACCTTTCAGTTCACTGTCGAGCGCTTCAGCAGACTGAGTGAGTCGGTCCTTAGCCCTCCGTGTTTTGTGCGAAATCTGCCATGGAAGATTATGGTGATGCCACGCTTTTATCCAGACAGACCACACCAAAAAAGCGTAGGATTCTTTCTCCAGTGCAATGCTGAATCTGACTCCACGTAAGAGTTTAAATGATGCGACTACAAATGCACAGATTTCTGGAAGCCAAATTCCACCAGTCTTACTCAGTTTATTTCAGTTTCTCCGTAACTCTATGCAGTCCCTTTTCCTTTCGCTCTGGGGATAGAACCTAGGGCCTTGCTACATTACATAATCACTACTACTGAGTTAAAGCCAGCCCTGATCCTAAAAGTACAATGTAAAACTAGGCTTAGCGTGCTAAAGCCCAGCAGCCTGGAGAGGCTGGGACCATGTGGACTCTGCCAACCACTGAGTACTCATTCCCCTCTCACCATAAGCCTTAAGTGTGGCTGTCAGAGGCTGACAGCCCTTCTGTCCTCTGATGGCCTGTGCCTGTGGGCTAGTTGGAAAGTGTAGAAGTCACAGCAATTAGTTAGGTATTTAGAAAACAGTATGGCTCTGGCCTATTTAGGGGGGCAGTTTTGATCATAATTTTTTTTAAAGGCGGCTTATTGTAAAATTGTCTTAATATCTATATCTGGGAAATGGATGCGGGAGATCAGTTGTAGGCCAGCCTGGATTACTACGTGAGGCCGTTACAGTAACTAAGAAACCAAGGGAAATCTTGGAGGTCCTCCATTGGTAGGAAAGAAGGATCATTACCCCTCGGTT